>JADGIZ010000191.1:0-20310 GCA_027604665.1 Polyrhizophydium stewartii | reverse complement strand
ACCGGGGCGCCTGAGGCGCCCCCCCGCCCCTCAAGGGGCGGGCCTCAGAAGAGCTTCTGAGGCGACGTCACGTCCGCTAACCAACTTATTATTAGGAATATTAAAATTGTACTCTCATTTTGATTAGGTACTACATAAAGCGGTCTGCTAATTAACAATATTAGATGAAACACAAGAAGCGAAGCGGTGACAAATCGAGTTGCGCATCTATTTCAAGGATCAGCCGGAGTGTCGCAGCTGCTGCAAATTATCAAGAGCTGCTTTGCAGGGCCGAGATTATTCAATCCCTAATTTTTGATTGGATTCACATAAGCCTTCTAATATCTCAACTTTTCACCTCACTTTTTATTAGATCTCTTATATAGCCTTTGACTAATATACAGAGGAATAAACTATTTAGATAGCCTCTATTAAGGAGTCGAGTGCAGCGAGATGTTGGTTTTTTGTAGGTCAGGATCCGAAAGATTATGACCAAAGAATACTTGTAATTCTACCAGTTAATGGAATGTTTACAAAGCAATCATAGGGATCAATAAACCTAGTATAGGTTTCATTAGAGTAATGTGGTTTATGATAAGACCCAATAGCTATAACAATTATGCCGCCACGTGCGGCTATAGATATTCAGAATTACGTGTTTGGTTAGCATCCGTTTGATGCATTATTGATTAGGAGTCTGATTTAGTATAGAGGGTTATGCCATAGATTAGATTAATGACTAAACGTGTATTAGACTCAAGGTGTCAAGATGTTCGCTCAATTCTGATAAAAGCTTTTCTTTAAGCGAATCAGGTATATTGCTAATGGTTTGAGAGATTAGTCATATATGTAAAACATTCCGAATGGCCACTTAGTAGAAAATGAAAGGTGCTGGTGTAGGATCAATAGATGGTGAATTAAAAATCTGTGTAGGTATATCATTTTTAAAAGTATGGGCAACCCTCATCATTTGTACATGATTATTTGCGTTTAGGGCGGTGTGGCGTAGGCGAAGGCCGGCCACTCCGCGACGGGGCCCCCCTTAAGGGGGCCGCCGGTGCTTCAAGCACCGGGCCTCAGAAGAGCTTCTGAGGCGACTAGCGACCGCCCGATCTCATAGATTCCTCAATGTTGTGCAACTTAGAATAAATTAGATTTGGAGTAAACCAAGTTACTTGAGTAACTGATTATAAGTACTAAAGGCTGATGAAATATGGAAGTTCAACTCAACTGAAACTAATGAAGGAACGTTATATAAATCATTGATGTAGATTGAATCTGAATTAGCAATTATTTGATTAGTAATTTATCTAAGTGGCTAGATCTGGTAAACCATGAAAGATCAATAGGATATCCTATTGATTTGGATCTATTGATTGGCTATAAGATCTTCAACTAATGGAAATAAAACAAGTCCCTCTGGGACTTTGTTCATCCTGAGATTCTTAAGCGGCTTCGCGATAGAGATCCAATAAAATCTGATAGAGCTTGTTGGTTTATTTAGTTACTTTAAATTAGATTGATTATTGTAATTATTCCTAATAATAAACTAAAGAAATGACTAATTAACTAATTGAAGCTTCCTTTTGGGCCATAGGTTAAAGTTAAGAAACCAATGAAATATAATCATTGTGCGATAAATACATAATCGGACGGCGCGTAAGCTCCCCCCGTACGGGGGTCGTCCTTCCGAATCTGGTTAATCATTACCAATCAGTGAACTTATTAGCTAATGAGCAATCTATTTGGCATTTAGGCTTCGTACTTATTGATTAATTTCGAGGTGGAATCGAATCTCTGATTCGACTCCACGACTATCTAATCCCAAATAAAGGGGGGTAATAAATGAATAGGTAAGCAGGCGTGGCACACCTCATTTGAAATCGCGGAAATATGAGAATTAGGTAGAATGAGAAATATTATAGAGGATCCGCCGGTGTCTAAGTACGCTTCATCTCATTGGAGCGACCGCCCTACGGGCTACGTCGCGTCTTTCATCATTCGATTCGCTTTGATGGGCCCGACACCCCGGCTGATCCACTCAATACTCATTAGATCTCAAATATAGGGGTCGAGTGTTTCATCTTTACTTATACGCAATCACCCCCTATAAACACCATCTAAGTAGGTTAGATGAAATCAGATACCAAAGAAGGGTCCTCCAAATAACCTCCTAGGCAGCGAGAACCCCCCATATAGACCATCAAATCATCATAGATAGGTAAAAGACCCAATCCTCATTCAGAGTGAGAAAACCCAAGATCAATTCCTGAGCCGCGACGTCGCCTCAGAAGCTCTTCTGAGGCCCGGTGCTTGAAGCACCGGCGGCCCCCCCATCTTCGATGGGGGGCCGGTCAGGAGGCGGCGTCACGACCGCTCCGCTGCGTCATTCATTGTAACCTCATCGGGCACGTCCACCTCAAAACATTCAGAAAACCTCCAAAGTATCAAAACTAAGTGATATTTGATTACTCAATCTAGAATCAGAGTCTAGATCGTGATCAAATGTATAATTTCATTTACCTATCTACTGAATTAGTTTAAGGACCCCTAATAATTTGTATTTAAGCTACAGTAGTTATAACAAGAGACTAATAACCAGTCCTGAAACATCTCCAATCTAATCGCTAGCGACGTCGCCTCAGAAGCTCTTCTGAGGCCCGGATCTGAAGGATCCGGGGGGGCCCCCCTAAGGGGGGCCCCGGTCGCGGAGTGGCCGGCCTTCGCCTACGCCACACCAGCCGCTTCAATCTGTGGCCTATATCGTGAGATCCTTTATAATGCGCCAGGTTGAGCTCACGCTAGCCCCGGATTGTTCAATTTCTTATAAGTTGTTTACTTCATCAACTAATCAGGACCTAAGATACATCTCTAATTATCTATAAACTCATTGATCTATCTAGCTTATATATTTCAGACTTCCAACTTATGTGCTTAACCCTTCTGTATGTTTATTCCATTATCTAAATGCTTCGCTCTTTACCTCCGTTGTTTCTTTTGTCTCTTTTTATTTCCTTTAGCGGTCCGATCCTAATAAGGCAACCTCCGGTTGCCTGATGACCGCGATCATGCCTCTAGCAGATTTGTCGAGATTACAGATAGATTAAAAGAATATACTAGCCCTCTCTAGAACAATCGATTGGAAGAAAACAGATCACCTCAACTAGTTGAGGGGGTTAATGATATGATGTAAACCCTACTTACTTATCTATTAATAAGCGCTGCGCTATTTGAGATGAAATCACGGAGTCTCCTAAGAACCCGAGGTTGCCTGTTCATATTGATTTGACCATCATTAAATGGTGTCCTATATATGATCCTTAGCAAAGCAAGATCTGATTCATTAAACATTACCCACGATCATTGAGAGGTGACCTTCGAGGTATAACTTCTAATGCGTCCCACCCATAACATCACTAATTAAGTTACTTTAGTAACTGGGTAATTGATTGAGACTATTAAAATTAAGTGTAGAGTTCCTTCATAAATCGCTCAGCTAACCTAAAATACTTATCTTGAATGCGATCTATATTGTTGATTGGAAAAGGTTTATTAGAATTTGACTCATTTGCGTTTAGAACTCCCTTCTATTCTAAACCTTATTTGGCTCAATATGGTGATAAGTTAAGCGTAGCTGCAGATAATCTGAAAAGACCGAGCGACTATAGGGAGCGAGGGTATTACAAACTAGGATATGCCTCCCTCCGGTCGGCTCAAATCTACCAACTTTGACCAGAATAGTAACTCGATTACCTATGATAAGATAGAAAGTGGGCTTCACATTTGCATAATTATTGTAATCGGACGGCGCGTGAGCTCGCGTTCAGCGACGTCCTTACAAAATTAACCAAGATTCATAAGATCACACAATCTAGAGATTGTCATTCATTGTACTAATCTAGTGGGGTGTAAGCTAATCTACCATTCATTGAATTAGTGAACTCTAATTATTCCTTAAACTATATGCAGATTAATTGGCCAATGTAGGTGTTTTACTTAGGGTGCTTGAATGATCAACGAAGTTGATTCACTAAGTGATTCATTAAAAGCAAAGGGAGATTTTGGAATAAGAAATGATCTAGTGTATAAATTCATATGCTTTATGTTCCACCTATTCAGACCTTATATTCGTAAGGACGTCGCTGAGCGCCGTCCGATTTGAGGATTAGGAGTCACATTTAGTTTAGGAGGAAATCCTGAGATTTAGATAAAATTACCTAATGCATAAATAATTAATCGCGTCGCGAATGCTCGCTAGACGCTAACCAGAAATCAATCATGGAGGTTTTGGGCGAAGCTTGGGACCGCAACCTCGAAACTACTTGAGTAGTCAAAATCGATCAAATCGCGAAGCTTGACAGATTCCTGAGCTAAGAATACTAAAAAGCTCAGATATCGTAAAACAACTCATGTAGATTTCTTGCTATAGGTTGACCGTCAATTAATAGAATGGGAGCTCATAGCGTGGCGTGCCACTCGGCGCGGATCGGTTTTCATCAATTTGCGGTTAGCTTCGCGATATTCATACTTGAATAAACTTCGCTTCATAAATCACTCTAGATCGCTAGCGTCAGCTCGCGCCAAGCGACGCCGCTTTTGTTCTAGTCTAAGGAGATCAAGAAAAGAGCATGAGATTACAGAACTAATCAATTTGAAATTCAATTAATATTTGGAATTCCCTAATCAGATGAAGTTGATGAATCACCTTGATAAGTATTCTAGTTAGAATTTTTACAATTGCGTAGCCGCTTCATAAAGTAAATATACAAGGTGTAGAAGTCTAACTGAGATCCTCGATCAATCGCGAAGCCGCTTCTGATCGACTTATTATTATAGTAGTTAACGATCGAAGATCGTGAATAATCCAGAGGTCTCCTCTTAATTAAGAGTTCTTGGAGCCGCGACGTAGGAGCCTTGTAAAGGCTCCGGTCGCGGACGCTAGTCGCGTCAGCACGCTTGAGCGTCGGGGCGCCTGAGGCGCCCCGACGTCACGTCCGTGACGGGGCCCCCCTTAGGGGGGCCCCCCGCCCCTCAAGGGGCGGGGCTCATAAGAGCTTATGAGGCGACGTCACGACCGCTCCGCTGCGTCTAGATTATGGTGAATTAGTCTGATAATTATAATAACTTTAAGATATGAGAAAAGGCCAACTTCTGATTGGTTTGCAAATAGTATAATTCTATTTGTATCTTTCTATATAGAATCCTCAATTCACGCGAGAACTGGTTCAAACCCTCTATAATAAGTTCATCGTTGTGGTTACGGGGCGAAGCCATGGGATCGCAACCACGAGCATTTGCTAATTTAGGAATATCCATAAACCCATCATAGAATCAGGGGTTAAGCCTTTGAGAGTGCACATAGAAAATAACCCCCTCGGAAGTGATCAAGTGGAGTTTTTCATTAGACAATTAAGATATGTTATTTTACAGGAGCGGACTTTTTACAGCGGCGTGCCCACACCACTGGTTGGTCAATATTTTCTAAAATGACATCATCACATGGCGATTTTCAGGACTTTCAACTACAATAAACCACCAAGGTGGGTCAATAGCGTAGATTAGAAATAGACCCTCACAATTTGATCGAGGTGGACGTGCCCGCGGTGCGTTCACCTCCACATCTAATTGCCCCAATTCAAGAATTTAGATAATCTCCGCCGCGGCCGAGGAGGCTGAGGCTGAGGCTGAGACTGAGGCTGCGGCGCCCCCATTTGAGCTTTACCTTCTAGATTTAGGCTCTATCATATGTCATTTAGAGGGGAGCAACTAGACAGGATTGGAGCGACTCCGTCGCGACTCAATTTTGAAGAATCACCGTGAGCTGTAGTTCTGGATTTCTAGTTCTATCTGATTATGTCAATTTGTCAACCGCTTTATCTGCTAGCTACTAGCACCTACAACACCCCCTCAAAACACTAGCTGCTGTCCGCGACGGAGTCGCTCCAAATGAAGGACCATCATTGACAAATCGATCAATTAATGAATAATCCAAACATAGATCTAATTACAATTACAATTCCAATTCTAATGATGTCGCTGAATATTCATCCGCTAGGAGTCGCTCCAATTCAACAATTTCTTAGCTATTTACTCAATTGATCTAGAGCGGCTTCGCGATTAGAGAGGAGCAACACGATCTGCAGCAATTGATAATTGCTAATAATGCAAAATGAGGTGTTCCAATATTGCCTATCAGGTGAACTGCTATATGTCGTATCTAATGAAAATGAGAGTAGAATTGCAAGATGATCGTGGAGTCGAATCATAGATTCGATTCCACCTCGATACAACAAGAATTGCTTCAATGTCATATTCTAGATTTGTTCCAACATCGGCCCGCTCTCTATCCTATCTAATGAGGAGGCTGAGGCTGAGGCTGAGACTGAGGCTGCGGCGCCCCCATTTGAGCTTTACCTTCTAGATTTAGGCTCTATCATATGTCATTTAGAGGGGAGCAACTAGACAGGATTGGAGCGACTCCGTCGCGACTCAATTTTGAAGAATCACCGTGAGCTGTAGTTCTGGATTTCTAGTTCTATCTGATTATGTCAATTTGTCAACCGCTTTATCTGCTAGCTACTAGCACCTACAACACCCCCTCAAAACACTAGCTGCTGTCCGCGACGGAGTCGCTCCAAATGAAGGACCATCATTGACAAATCGATCAATTAATGAATAATCCAAACATAGATCTAATTACAATTACAATTCCAATTCTAATGATGTCGCTGAATATTCATCCGCTAGGAGTCGCTCCAATTCAACAATTTCTTAGCTATTTACTCAATTGATCTAGAGCGGCTTCGCGATTAGAGAGGAGCAACACGATCTGCAGCAATTGATAATTGCTAATAATGCAAAATGAGGTGTTCCAATATTGCCTATCAGGTGAACTGCTATATGTCGTATCTAATGAAAATGAGAGTAGAATTGCAAGATGATCGTGGAGTCGAATCATAGATTCGATTCCACCTCGATACAACAAGAATTGCTTCAATGTCATATTCTAGATTTGTTCCAACATCGGCCCGCTCTCTATCCTATCTAATGGGAAGGAGGTGCCAAATAGAAGCAAATCATAATTTGTATTTGTATTTGTAATTATTTAGTGTCAGTTTGTCAATCGCTTTATTTCCTATCAAATCAGATATTCATATAAATGGGGTGTTAAGTTGGTTGTCAAATGTATTGCTTGAATTGGAGCGACTCCGTCGCGGATGAATATTCTGTTTCCTCGAACCTAAAAAAGCGTAGGTTACCCCATCAATAGGAGGCAGCTAATCGAATCGATTTCAAAGATTGTGGGATCTTTGTCAATTAGCTGTTCCTCCTATAACGGGACCACGTCTAATTAGACGTGGGGAGGTACATGTAGTTTAGAAATTGGTTCGAGGGGTGAAACCCTTTCCCAAATAATAATGAGTTGAGCATCCTCATAGGTTTATATACTCTCATTTTGGCATTATATAGGGTCTAAAGCGGTATACAGGTAAACACAATATGAGATAATAGAGAACTCAAACATGCAACACCTCGATGCTCCGACGCTTACTCAATTTCAACAATTGATCTAGAGCGGCTTCGCGATTCTAGGGGAGCAGCACATATGCTCAAATAGGGATGGTCTAATCGATTCAATGATGGTTTTACCGCTTCGCTCAATATACTATCTAATCAAGACTATCAAATAGGATAAACAACAAATCTAGAAAGTGTATTTATATTCAGCGACATCATTGTAATTTTACAGCAGATCGTGTTTAAAGCGGTCTACTAATTTTACAATATCAATGCCTAAATCTAGAAATTCAGGTTGAATATCCACCTCGAAAACAGTAAAAATGAAACGAGTAACTTCGAGGATTGCGTTAATACCGAACCTATGGTTCGATCATCTAATAAAAAAATGCCTTATTATTAGTAGTTCCTTCATCAAATTATTTCATTATTAGGGATTAAACAATCGTAGATTGTGGTAGATTTATATGGAGCAATCCATGATTGCTTAGACATGTAGGTTATACAACCAACCTTTAGTTGGTGTAGTTGAAGGATGAATAAAAATAACTTCGCAATTTATACTAGAGCGGCTTCGCGATTCTAGGGGAGCAGCACATATGCTCAAATAGGGATGGTCTAATCGATTCAATGATGGTTTTACCGCTTCGCTCAATATACTATCTAATCAAGACTATCAAATAGGATAAACAACAAATCTAGAAAGTGTATTTATATTCAGCGACATCATTGTAATTTTACAGCAGATCGTGTTTAAAGCGGTCTACTAATTTTACAATATCAATGCCTAAATCTAGAAATTCAGGTTGAATATCCACCTCGAAAACAGTAAAAATGAAACGAGTAACTTCGAGGATTGCGTTAATACCGAACCTATGGTTCGATCATCTAATAAAAAAATGCCTTATTATTAGTAGTTCCTTCATCAAATTATTTCATTATTAGGGATTAAACAATCGTAGATTGTGGTAGATTTATATGGAGCAATCCATGATTGCTTAGACATGTAGGTTATACAACCAACCTTTAGTTGGTGTAGTTGAAGGATGAATAAAAATAACTTCGCAATTTATACTAGGTAGCCTATATTGTAATGTATTTGATCATTTATAAACTTATGTAGAAGTCATTAGAAGCTCCAATAGGAGCTGGGACAAACAATTAGGGCAATTGCCAATCATCTTTTTAGTTCCCCCTGAAATTTACTTTAGTGTCATATCACAGCTCCAGAGGAGCTTAGAATCCTAGATCATAGCTTATTTTGTTGTGGTTATTCACTAATACGTGGGCAATAAATTAAATAGATGTATTTCTAAGAACCTTCGCAGTTGAATAATTTACTCCTTCAGGAAAGCCTCTGAGTTTACTTATTTCTGTTAATTGGAAGACCTAAGATAAGTGCTTATAAATAAAATAGTAATCGGGCGGCGCGTGAGCTCGCGCTGCCCTTATCGCAAAAAGGGTTGCAGAGTCCCACATACTAAACAATCAGCGATGGGTCAACCACGGAATTGATTGCCTGTGACTACATCATCATCAATTGTCTATTGTCATAGCAATTATTTTATTGCTGCTTCTAAATAAGTCCCCTTAGGGACGCGCATCCTACTATAGAATACACCCAATAGACTATGTTGGTTAGAGTCGGCCCCCTGGGGGCGACTCCCCGCTACGCGGTGAGTCTATTAAAAATATCTGACCTATTAATTAGAGCTAATCCCTTTAACTTTAATAGATTTAGTTGTTGAGGGTTGAAGACTTATCAAGTCACATAAGTGACTCTCTAGATGATCTTTATCAATAGGGGGCTAAAATGGAGATCCTATCCATACTAAAACCCATCGACGAAGTCGATTAATAACACAATCCCTCACCCTCATCTAACCATTTATGTAGAAACTATGTAAAGATTTGAGTTCCTTAGGCAACTTATTCGAGGTTTCGGTTCCACCTCCACAATGGTTACCTATATAGAGTAGTAACTGACTCTTTATCACAATCTACAATAATACTACGAAAGTTATTCATGATTTATTACGTTTACATTATCAATTATTTCTAGTAAAGGCCTGAATAGAGTAGTCTAAGATTAGAGGTGATTCAATAGACTATTTGGGTAGGTCATTGCTGAATTATTTAAGCGACCGGGGCCCCCCTTAGGGGGGCCCCCCCGGATCCTTCAGATCCGGGCCTCAGAAGAGCTTCTGAGGCGACGTCGCTAGCGATATGTTATAAATAGAATTTGGCCTTAACCCAGGGCGAATGCAAGAGATCTTGAACTACCTGAAGGAATAAACTAATTAAAATAGCACATCATCCCCCTACAACCGGTAACAGGATATGCCAAGTTCTTTACTTAATCCGCGACGGAGTCGCTCCAATTCTGATTTCATTTAATACATAGATTGAATCTCATATTCCTACTTAGAATTATCATAGTTTGATTCTAATCCGGGAACTCCATACAGGCATGAGTTTGATCTGGAGCCAATGTTCAATTTACCTTCCTCACTATTTATATTTAAGGTGTACATTTAGTTTATAAATGGAATAATGCACCCACCAAAGGTTTTCTCACTTCATAATTACCTATAAGAGTTGACAATTTATCTAAATCATGACTAAGATCAGGAGTAGGACTAAACTTAGACATGTAGTGTAGAATTTAGAATACATAGTGTTGGTAGAATAAGCCAAATACTAGGTAGTGTTAATAAAGATATAAAGGTCTTTTGATTTCCATGTGTGTCCTGTAAATACAACTCTCAATAGAATTGACTCAAAGAGTCTACTCGCCCCTTCGGGCCGATTTGAGCTCATAATAATTAGAAGAATGAGGTATCTAATAGATTAGTAGGTAAAATAGAGCTATGCTGAGCTGCGTATCAATCAGTTATTTATTTAGGAACATAAACTATTTGTACTACTTAGTTGTTACACTAGGGCTTAACCATATAAAGGCGTGTGTTGGGTTCTACTCTTGATTGACTTTTTAGAATTCCTCAACTTAGTGATAAGCTATTAACTTCTCAATAACAAATAATAGGAGTCCTGCTCTAAAAAATACTATAAAGGGGTTCTCATAAATGAATCTAATAGCCGCTACAATCCTTTGAGAATATCATTAAGCTCAACTAGTAAAATAAGAAGTTTTTGTAGTTTGATGGGCCAATTCTTAGTAAAGTATTTAGGTATTGACTTCAGATTTAAGTAGTTACCTAGGGCTTACATAGAAAACAATCAGACTAACTATGGTTTCCCACACCTAATCAACAAATAGTCCACGATAGATTCTATGGTTCCCTTATCATCCTGCACTTCTTATTTAGAGATTATTCCATTTAGATGTTGTTCTAATCCCGAATATGTCCCAGAATTTGAGTTGATCTCCTACTTATTTCTTTATTATAACTTATTTTTAATTTAATTGGATTGAAGCGGCTGGTGTGGCGTAGGCGAAGGCCGGCCACTCCGCGACCGGCCCCCATCGAAGATGGGGGCCCCCGCCCCTCAAGGGGCGGGCCTCAGAAGAGCTTCTGAGGCGACGTCGCTAGCGATAAGATCTTAAACTGGTTAACGGTGCAACACATAATAGCTTATGATCGGGCCCTTCTCTGACCTCTAAGGGTCCTAAACGAATTATCTTTAGAAGCATTCTTAAGGATTAGGGTGGCAATCAACGGGCCCTTCTAGGACCGCCTTTAGCTTGCTTAAAATTCTGTAAGGACGTCGCTGAGCTCGAGCGGTCGCAAAATCAGAAATTGTTGAATTGATTAGAAGAAACTTTGGTAGTATCAACATAAAACAATAAGCTAATGTTAGGATATTCAGAGAGATTAAGGAAACATTAGAGTATAAAATCTATCAAGGAACTACTTAGAACTTAGGCAGGGGGATGATTTCTAAGCCTCCTTTGGTGGCTCTTATGAATAATCTAATAGCTAAAGATATAAGTTACGAGAACTATTACTTCAACCCATTTATTTAGATTTAACAAGCTATTCCCTTATAGATAACCTGAGTACCAGGATTCTAATTGATGCATGCTAATCTAAGTGATAATCTTGAGGTGTAAAGTAAACCTAGTAAACTTCATAAATAAAGTGGCAGACTCCAAAAGTGAAATAATTGGTCATGTGAACTTGGTATAGAGATGGTACCATAGGAGCTGCTAAATATCAGTTAGGCTAGAACTTAATTTATCTCTATAAGAGGTATGTCAAATTGAATCACAGGATATAACAAATGTCAATTTGTTCATTAATTGCCTATTCAGAAGTTCATAATGCTTTGATTACTCTTCATACATAGCTCACTCAGTACTCAGTATTTTATGTTAGGTCACCACATGTCAACCATCTAACCTAAATCTGCTTCTTTAGAAGCTCCTCTGTGGGGGATGTTTCCTATATAATCATCCCCTCCCTATAAATCCCATCTAATTGACAGATAGCTCAAGACCGGACCCACCTCCCCGTGCTACTCTGCGGTTCCTACTTATGAACCTATTAGAAGTCAAATTCCTCCGTTTAATCTCTACGTCAGCTTCTCGGTCCCCTCGATGACTAGGAGTACCTTCCGCTTGTCTGGCCAAGCTCCAGATTAAACGTATGAGGAATGAATTTTTGAGATCAACCCCATCATTCACTACGCTCAGGATTGCCCCTATCTAGGGGTGATTTGAGATCTTGTTACCTTTATGATCGTTCAACTTCTCAGGCTTATCTCATAATTTACCTATAATCCTTGGTTGAACTTATACCAATTAGTTACATTCAGATAACCTTCCCGATTAGTACCGTAATCTCCTTGATTGATCTTCAGACCACCTATCGTACCATTACATTCCATGAATTACAATTTATTTAGCCGCGACGGAGTCGCTCCAATTCGTCCGGAGGCAATTCTTAATAATTCATTACATTCCATTCACTAGCAACGCATCCCCAGAGGTGGTACATACCCCCTCGCTCCCCGATCCCCGGGAAGCTTAAACCCCTCGGATCCCCTCCGTTCAAACGCCACGGGGGCTTATTTTGGTTTGATGCGGGAACCCTCATTTTAGTAATTAGATGATGTTTCTAGGGGAATACGATGCCTGGGTCTGGGCGCCGCCGTCAAAGCGGGCGCGGCCGCGTCGGAGTCGCTCCAAATCGACCTACGAAAAATCATCCGCGACATAGGTCGCGGGAGATTCTGAAGGGAGAACAAAAAGCGATAGACTAATAGACAAAGCAGATATTAAGAAATTGTTGAATTGCTTCAATTTCTGGGGGCGGAGCCACCCCCTTGTTGATTCTATCGATTTGGGTCATTACATAATTCTGTTTAATTCATTTTTATATAGCAATTACTTGGAGCGGCTAACTAATTTGCCTATTCAAGTTAGTCAAATAAACTCCTTCTCATTAAAGATGCCTAATAGACAATATCACTTTGAATGCTTTAAAGACATTTTGAATCCTTCTTAAGTATCTTTGATTAATTATAAGTAGATCCTGTAATTGTATAGTAACAAGATTATCCCCCCTATAAAAATAGGTTCTTAAGAGTAAGTAGATTTGATTTGTTTTATTCTAATCCTAATCAAAAGTTAAACAGTTCATCAGGTGAGCAGTTCCAATTTGACTTAGCACTAATACCCTTAACTAAGGCCACCAATGGTGGCTACTTTTATCAATTATAAAGAAATCCTTAGAATCAATTACCATACCAAATAGGTTTTCAAGATCCAATCTGTAGCTGGATCTGATTGCTCAAATACTATACGTAGTGCTTTGCCTATTTAGCCCTTACTTTATACTCCATAATCAGATTCTTGTTACATTCGAATCTTCCTCTGGAGCCAGTAAAGGCTTTTGCTTCCTCGCTCATTTTAGTTTAAAAATCAAACCGACGAACAAAGCGGAGCGACGCGAGGAAGGTCTCACTCGCGGTGGACAGCCCCCATCTCCGATTATTGAAATAGATTTATTATAAGAAACCTGTTACTCTCTAACCCTTTCCTTTCGAGGTCGCCGCGAATAGCTACCGGAGTCGTGGAGGTGCCACTAAATCATTGCCAGAGGTTATCATATGTCGGCCCCCTTTTATTTCATATTCTTCGGGTTCCCGCATCCGCGGCAACCCTGCTCATTAAAACGGACAAAATTCCTCTGGCTACAATACCGCTTATAGGACTCTTAAGTAAGTACCAATTTAAAGATATCTTCAATCCCTATTATAAATTGCGGTAATACGTGAAATGTTACTAGTCACAATGCCGTCGTATAGGTCATAAAGGGCTGATCTCACGGTGGACCATCTCCTATGTGGGGCGGGGAGACCATCTGCTAGAGAATGCTCCTGAGCTTATTTATATCTAGAGTCCTACTTATAGCTTTAGTTAATCTTCAGATCCCTAGTCATTATTATATATGTATAGAAACATGAGATAAGAGATTACTTGATAAATAGTCAGCATCCTCCACTCCAAGGATTGAACCGTAGGTTCAACCTGAGGAGGGCTGACGAGTTGTGGGAATGGTCTTCTATGAAATAAGCGAACAATGCATGAGGATGGTCGATCTATTAGATCGATAGAAAGAATACTACACATCTTAATAAGGAGAGAGCGATCATAGATCGCTGGTATAGGGATGAGAGGAGAACTAGTATGAGGCATGCGGTCCAAGCACAGATTGGTTGAGCTCTAGGAATTATCGCGACATTTTTGTTGAAGTCATTTTCCTCTATCTGTTGTTTTGTACTTTTTCGAGTTGGCATATGTCTGAAGACTTCCTCCACAAACTCCTACCTACAAAACACTCTGCCATACAACTATTTTGAAGCGGCTACGCAATTGGACTTGGAGAGGGCTTCCAATATTCGATCTATTGATGACTGGACATCTATTAGAAATCAAGGTGACTAATTTATTGGGGGAGCCCTACCGTTACACTCCCATTCAATTATTATAAAGTTAATTATTAATATATAGTCTCCCTATGAGCTGCTAACCACCTTTGAGACTATATTTCCGAGCTAGTCATTTTCCTCTATCAAAACAATTAGTATCTAAAAGATCGACATCCATCGATCTGAGATCGATTACGAATGTCCGCTAATTTAGCTCATGATCGTCATATGCTAACAATCTCCTGATAATGAAACTAACTAAAAGTATCTAATCGCTCGAAGGCCAGTTAGCATAGAAAATGTCGAGGAGTTCTAATAGTAAATATCCTATTATGTTCAATATGTTAAACCTTTGGGGGGTTCCATCATTTCTCAATAAGTCTTGTTGCTTTCATGAATGTAATAATTAAGGAAGATTGACCGCTCCAATTAATCAGAATTTGACCTGTTATTTCTCTTAATTGCAACTATGATTCCGGAGCCTTGACAAGGCTCTATTACTCCTGAATCTTAGAATTTAGGATACGCTCCCCTTACATTGGGACCAACAACTAAAGTTGTTCTATTTATGAATTTATTCGAGAAATCGGCCGAAGGGCGAATTCGCCTTTGGCTGAACTCTACGCAATTTGAGATAAATTTGACAAGAGGAATACTTGAAATCGGTTTAAGCCGTCCTACATTTTTTGTAGTATGATGAATTAACTGATGTCTATAGTTGCTTACCTGATCACGCAGTCGCTCAAGGTGGTGATGTAATAAAGTGATAAGACTTAATTAAGTGGTTTGTTACCCCTACCACAACCACGACACGATTAGTTCTCTAAAGAATTTTTGAATTCTCCTCTGACTAACGAGCTAAAGGATTCGATCGTACGATTATCAACTAATGAAGTGTAATAACTAATATGCATTGTAGAAGAAAAGCTTAGCAGAGTCCGAAGTGTGCGGCGGAGGCCGCTCCAGGTGGCCCAAACGTAGTGCGTGGCGAGGAATATCGTAGTAGCCTTTCAGAGATCATATATAACGGCTAGAGTAGCCATAGATCACCTAGATATTTAGCTTACCGTGACACTTTTCAAATTCATTTCCGAGTTTGAAGCGGCTTCGCGACTTCAGTCACATTTCTACGGGTGAGTTGCAATGCAACTGTGAAGGCTTTATTCGTTATTATTTGTTTCATCAACTTACTAGAATGCTACTAGATCTTATAACTACTGTTCTAATCTCTCTGTTGACAGTCAATCAACTAAGCACGATCTGAAGCTAATAGAAGGTTATTTATGTTTGCAATTATTATACATTAGATTAAATAAAACCTTTTAAGAAGCAATCCGCGGCGGATGCCGCTCCAAGATCACCCTAGAGTCAGGCACCAATCTCTTGATATAGCCAAAGACCCTTTCTCAATCACCAATAAAGACGGATGGGGGCATCTTAGAGATGCTCTAATGAAAACTGAAGCAATCATAGATAGACTTAACTATTTTGACCTACTAATCTTATTATGATAAATCATGGAACCACTTTATGTTTGAATTCAGGCAATTACTAATCATCCGGTACGACAATTCTTAGGATCTATTAGCCATTCAGTAGACCCCTCTTATCGATTTGAGGATCTATTAGTCCTAACTAAATCGGTCGATTAAAGCAAAAGCATCAGATGTAGTGAATAAAATACTTTGATAGGTTTATTTGAAGATATGGTAATTATAATAGACTATTATTAAATCTTTTAGGGAGCCTCATTTAATTTAGATGAAATAAGCTAATGCCTTTCAAAGCTCTTACTAAATAATTAAAAGTCTATTCTTAGCTGTTTAACGTATTCCAAATGTATACATCGTAGCGTAGATTTTGGAGATGACTATAATTTAGGAAGATATCAACTTGTTGAGGGCCCTTAACTGATCGCGTAAGCCACTAAAATGTAGGAACAACTTCGTAATTGTGATAAATTATGTATTCAAACTAAACAGATGTTAATTGAACTACATGTTGTAGGCTGTTACTCAAATATTGTAGTCTCCTCATGTATTTAGATTATGCTAACTAATGAATTTGAAGTGGTTACACGATTCATTTTTTAATTCTCATTTTAATATAGCATCTATAATATTATGTTTTATATTGTATTAATATGATCTAATAAGATAGTTATAAGTATAACAAATAGTTTTTGCCTTTTATAATACTTTGCAGTTCTAAATAGATGTACTAGATAAAGATTAATTATAACACATTTAAAAAATATAGACAGTCGATCGTTAAGGTTGTTATCTCAATCTAAGCTAAAGTATTGTAAATGCATCGACATATGTAGGTTAAGTACATCGTAAATGCTTTAGATAATAGATACCATCAATTGGATTGAGGTCAGGCCCTAATCAGAATCAATGATTATGAAGTATATGGTGGATCTATTGAGAATGTACACTCACGCGTCTTGCTGGTTTTATAATAAGTTAGTTATGCCAGCAAAGGTAAAAGATTTCACAAACTTTGCCAAAGAGAATGCTCTGGTTTATTTCCTAAATTTGGTAAGGAGTTGGCCTGTGGAAACGGTGATTCAATAAAATAAGCAAGCATTGATTGTTCCTAATTAATAATAGCATTTACGTAACAAGTTGGGCCATCTTATATGTAGATCAGCTGAAGGATTATCGTCATTGATTTGCTATTATTGACCCATTAATCGGTAATTGGATGGATCTCATATTGGTACCTCTTTTGTTATTGATTAATTATTGGTTTTTATTTACCAGATTGACCGCGTAGGCGGGCAATCGCCCCTCCGGGCCGATTGTAGTGGTTTACATAATTAGAGGTTATCGTGATTGACTGAAGTTGAGGTGTGAAGTAAGTTTTCCTACTGATTGTAGTGTGTAGAAAGCATAGTGATAGAGCCTAGGACCATTTCAGATAACCAAATCGATTGACTAATTGCTAAAAAGGCGTTACAGAACCTGCAACACGATGGTTGGTTTACATGCAGCGCATCAAAGCGCCACGGTCATGTTGGAAGCTCTCCATATTTGGACTTAAAGGTGCTACAATAGACCATACACTAAGCTTCGGATCATACAAATAGTCTTATCGGTAGAATACTATAGCTTTATTTGATTATGTCGGAAGTGCCCGTCAACTCAATGATCGCATTAACGATTATTTCCAAGATGCATATTTGTCAAGAACTAATTAGGTAATAATCAGAGCTTTAGTAAAACATGGTCATCAAAACTTCACTTTACTTATTATGGAATTAGTGACACCCTCTAAACTTTTAACGATAGAGCATAAATATTTAGATACAGGCTTATTCGATTATAATACAGCAAAAACAGCTGGGAATACTACTTGAGTAACACATAGTGAAGAGACAAGGGCACTAATAAGCAAGAGAAGGACTGGAATAAAAATGAGTGAGGAAGTTAAAGCTAAAATGAGCAAAGACCGTATGGGGCTGGTAATAACTTTTTTGGTAAAACTCATTCAGATCCAATAGGTCCATCAAGACCCTGAGGGGTTTTAATAATCTATGGTTTACGAACAAGAGGGATATTAGTAAAAAAGATAGTTAAACGACGACGAGTTATCCCACTATCATTAATTGTGAAATACTGATTACTTGTCGTCACTACTAATCCCTCGAATCGGAAATGTCCTTGAGCTTGGACTCCTTTCAATTCCATTCGAAGGGGATCTCTACCAGTAATAGCTTTAAGTACAGCAATACCCCGTTTATTAATACTAGACAATTCATCTCCCTACAATCTCGTATCTGCTTAATTGATCTGGGAGGTAACCCATCTTGGATTTATTGATACTGCTGTAATTTATGTGCGAATCAATGGCCATTCCACCCCTACTTTACATTTTCTGATCTTGTAACGATACTAGCTATTTTAGTTTCCTTACTATCTATTAAATTTTACTATGAATATTCCTACTAATCAATCAGACCAAGAGATAAGCTATGGGTCCTCAACGCGTAGCTCGCGCATGCGACGGACCCTATACAGGTTATAGATTTTGATGTAAAGATTTAGGCAAACTCGAATAATTGCTGAGGTTCGATAACAAATATTTGAATGGTACTCCTTCAGGAATATCTGATTGCTTCAATAAAGGATAAGTTCATAATAGTTGAGGTATTTATCCTGTCAATATAGATGCAGGATAGAAATAAAGGGGGTGGTTACAATAGAAAGATAATAATACTTTGGTAACATACAGATCTATGCAACAACTATTACTATAAAGAAAATCCCATGGAGGATCTAAACCTTAAGTACAACTAAAGTTACTAACCAACTCTTAATTAGTTTAGTTGTAATTTTAATGGATTGGTACTATTTAAGAGGCATTCGAAGAATGCTAAGATATGATATAATCCACCCTTTGTTCTTATTATATTGAGTTTAACAATTAGTGCTATTCTCCAAGTACATGATCCGTAATTGCCCAACCTGTGGTTGGTGTTATGAGCCTAAACAGTGTGTAGCACGAATTAATCATCATGTAAGCTTTTTGTGTAGCGTCCATCCAATAAAGGATTTTTAATTGATGATTGGGAGCGACTCCGTCGCGGTTGCTATGTAATCTTATTAATTTAAAGCAATTGCCTGAGTATTTGGTATTCAAGGATCTGCTGAGAATATATCCAGTTGTTTCCTGTTGGGTTCTATCTTATTGGACTTAATCTATTTACTCTAGAACCAACCTTTGGTTGGTTGTATTCAATTCTCTTTTATACTTAGACTAAATCTATGTGCAATGATTATTGGTTCAGTACCATCAAATCTAGTATGTCCACTTGGTTTCTACCATTAATTTTACCTATCCTATAATAGAAACCACCAAATATAGCAAAGAGTATAAGGAAATCGAATCTAATTTATCAACTAAATAGCACCGGAGGTGCGATTGGATGTAGCTCAATGGTAGAGCATCTGACTTTTAATCAGGTGGTTGTGAGTTCAAGTCTCACCATCGGCAAATTCTGCTTATTCACCAACTAAGTTGGTTGTTTTAGGGGTGACATCACCTTTCTGACCGCTATATGAAACCTATAGAATGTAACTGATGGCTTTATTTAGGTTCTAACTATCGAGGTTCCGGTCCCCGGCTCGTAGAGCCCTGAACCGGAGCGACCGGCCCCCCTCCGGGGGCCTATGTCGCGGCCACGATGGAAAAAGTAAAAGTTTTTATCATGCTAGGAGCAAATTAACCAGCGAAGCTGGGTTTTATCAAGTAAGAAGGGGGTGGCATTCGAAGAATGCTAAGATATTGTATAATGATGGACTTACGTTAGAGGTAATACACAAAGTTCATAGTGAAGGTTCTAGGAACCTCGAACGGACGGCGCGTGAGCTCGCGTTCAGCGACGTCCTTACAGAATCGTAAAGATTGGCTTTTGAATATGAAGAATAAATAAGTAAGAAGTCTAAAGACCTAAGTAAAGTATATAATGTAGCGTACTAAGTGCATAATGCAAAGGGTGTGACATAATTGGAAGTTTGTGGAACCCACTTAATGAAACACCTTAAGGCTAGACTCAAATTATTAAAGGCTCCGGAGAAGCTGCGGGCAGTATCGGTGTATAGAAGCGACTGATAGTCGCCTCCCCGCCTACGCGGTGATTCTATTTTGGTTCTGAAAGGTTTTTAGATTTGAATTGATTTATCTGTTTCTTTCAAGGTTGTGATTTGAGTTAATTTTTTCTATTTGCACTAATGGAGGGTATTCCCTTATGAAACTTTGCAGGATCGATCAAAATTGGTTACTGAGCAGCGGTCGCGACTAGCCTCCACCCGGGACCCCCGTACGGGGTCCCGGGGCCTTAAAGGCCTCGCAGGTGCGACGTCGCCTCAGAAGCTCTTCTGAGGCCCGGTGCTTGAAGCACCGGCGGCC
>JADGIZ010000190.1:0-20396 GCA_027604665.1 Polyrhizophydium stewartii | reverse complement strand
GTCTGGATGCGGGCGGGGCCGCCGCCGCCGGCCCCGCCCGCATCCAGACGCCGCTGTCGTCGTCGTACCCCATCATCGACCACACGTACGACGCCGTCGTCGTCGGCGCCGGCGGCGCTGGCCTGCGCGCCGCCTTTGGCCTCGCCAAGGAGGGCTTCAAGACGGCCTGCATCACCAAGCTGTTCCCGACCCGCTCCCACACGGTTGCCGCCCAGGGCGGCATCAACGCCGCCCTCGGCAACATGACCGAGGACGACTGGAGGTGGCACATGTACGACACCATCAAGGGCTCCGACTGGCTTGGTGCGTGGCCCGCCGATCCGTGTCCGCACCCTCCCCCACTTTCCGACGCGCTGTCTTGTCGCTGATGCCGTTGCGTGCCACCAAAAACGGGCGGCATTCCCGATCTGCTTGCGCATTGCCCGCCCGCCCACCAACCCTGGCGCACTCCCGTCGTGCAGGCGACCAGGACGCCATCCACTACATGTGCCGCGAGGCCCCCCAGTCCGTCATTGAGCTGGAGCACTTTGGCGTGCCCTTCTCGCGCACGGAGGAGGGCAAGATCTACCAGCGCGCTTTTGGCGGCCAGAGTCTCAAG
This sequence comes from Polyrhizophydium stewartii, assembly GCA_027604665.1. Lineage (NCBI taxonomy): Eukaryota > Fungi > Chytridiomycota > Chytridiomycetes > Rhizophydiales > Polyrhizophydium > Polyrhizophydium stewartii. The sequence continues at coordinate 19,798 of JADGIZ010000190.1, read as the reverse complement.
TTCGGCAAGGGTGCGTTTGCAGTTGATGGCATGCAGCCTCGCTGCCGTCGCTGCCGTCGCTGCCGTTGCCCTCTTCCTTGGCATTCGATTCTCGCAACTGACGCGTCCCACCTCGCCGCGCTCCCGTTGCATCGCATCGCGCGCATCCACAGGCGGCCAGGCTTACCGCTGCGCTGCCGTCGCCGACCGCACTGGCCACGCCATCCTGCACACGCTCTACGGCCAGTCGCTGCGCTACGACACCACGTACTTCATCGAGTACTTTGCCCTCGACCTGATTATGGAGGACGGCGAGTGCCGCGGCGTCATTGCCCTCAACATGGAGGACGGCACGCTCCACCGTTTCCGCTCGCACAAGACCGTGCTCGCCACGGGCGGCTACGGCCGCGCCTACTTCTCGTGCACGTCGGCCCACACGTGCACGGGCGACGGCAACGCCATGGTGGCGCGCGCTGGCCTGCCTCTCCAGGACCTCGAGTTTGTGCAGTTCCACCCGACCGGCATCTACGGCGCCGGCTGCCTCATCACCGAGGGCTCGCGCGGTGAGGGCGGCTACCTGCTCAACTCGGAGGGCGAGCGCTTCATGGAGCGCTACGCCCCGACCGCCAAGGACCTCGCCAGTCGCGACGTCGTGTCGCGCTCCATGACCATTGAGATTCGCGAGGGCCGTGGCGTCGGCCCGGAGAAGGACCACATCTACCTCCAGCTCAGCCACCTGCCCGCCGAGGTCCTCAAGACCCGCCTGCCCGGCATCTCGGAGACGGCCGCCATCTTCGCCGGCGTCGACGTCACCAAGGAGCCCATCCCCGTGCTGCCCACCGTCCACTACAACATGGGCGGTATCCCCACGCGCTACACGGGCGAGGTGATCAAGTACGAGAACGGCCAGGACGTGGTTGTCCCCGGCCTGTACGCCGCCGGCGAGGCCGCGTGCGTGTCGGTCCACGGCGCCAACCGCCTCGGCGCCAACTCGCTGCTCGACATTGTCGTCTTTGGCCGCGCCGCTGCCCTGCACATCAAGGACACGCTCACGCCCGGCACTCCGCACAAGCCCCTGCCCAAGGACGCTGGCGCCGAGACTATTGCCAACCTCGACAAGCTTCGCTATGCCAGCGGCGCCAACCCGACCGCCGGCGTGCGCCTCGAGATGCAGAAGGTCATGCAGTCTGACGCCGCTGTCTTCCGCACCGAGTCGTCGCTCGCCGAGGGCGTCACCAAGATCGACGAGGTTGCCAAGAAGGTCAAGGACCTCAAGGTCATGGACCGCGGTCTGATTTGGTGAGCGCCTCGCCGCTGTCAGATCGCTTCGAAGCGGGGCGCTTGTTGACATGCGGTGTGTCTGCAGGAACACGGACCTCATCGAGTCACTGGAGCTCCAGAACCTGATGACCAATGCCGTCCAGACCATGCACTCTGCCCACGCCCGCAAGGAGTCGCGCGGCGCCCACGCCCGCGAGGACTACAAGGACCGCAACGACAAGGAGTGGATGAAGCACACGCTGTCGTACAACAACGCCGAGACGGGCGAGGTCAAGCTCGAGTACCGCCCGGTCATCTCGACGACCCTCGATGAGAACGAGGCCAAGTCGGTGCCCCCCGTCGCCCGTGTCTACTAGACACCTTGCATGCGTTCCGCCCCCCCCCCTCTATCTCTTCCGCTTCAACCAGGTCAATGAAAAATGCAGCCGTCTCCTCAGGAACGCGAGACAGGGCGCCGCATCCCGCCCACTCTGCAACCAGCAACACAATGTCGGGTCGTCAGGGCGGCAAGCTTAAGGTTGGACTGCCCGCCGCGGCCCGTCCGCCCGCCCGCCGCCGTGCTAACCGACTGCGCACCCGCGCGGCCGCGCCAACAGCCTCTCAAGGCTCCCAAGAAGGAGTCCGTCGAGCTCGACGAGGTGCGCCGTCGCCCTGCCCCGTCCCCACGCCGCCGACGCTGACCGCCCGCCGGCCCGCAGTCGGACCTCGCATTCAAGGCCAAGCAGGCCGAGGAGAAGGCCAAGCTCAAGGAGCTGCAGTCCAAGGCGCAGGGCAAGGGCCCGCTGCGTGAGTGTCCGACCCCTGCCCACCACGGCACCAGACCCTGGGCGAGCTGACCGGGCCTTTTTTTCTTCGTCTCTGCGGCCGGGCTTCGCTCTCCCGTGGCTGGCGGCGGCCTGCAGTCGGCGGCGGCATCAAGGTAACGATGCGGCAGCCTGCCCTCGGCCCGTGCGGTCGCCCGTGAGGTGCGGCCCTGTCTCCCGCAGGTGCTGACCAGCGCCGATTGCCGTCCGCCTTGCCGCCGCTGCTTGTGGCGCTGCAACAGAAATCGGGCAAGGTGAGCAATCCGGGCATGTCCGCCGTCCCCTGCTTCCAGCCTTGCACACCCCTGCTGACCCCAGCCGGCCTTGTCCTGCTCACCCCGCCCCGACTCGCAGAAATAAAAACGTGCCATGTCAACTCTCACCGCGGCCTTTGTTCTCTCTGCCCAATGGCGGCGGCCGCGCAGCCCGCGCACGGCGACAACCCCCTCGTCCGCCTGCGGGCCATGTACCTGCGGGAGATGGCGCTCGAAGCAGAGGAGGCCGTCACCGAAGTGGCCAAGCCTGCGCCCGCGACGCACTCTGCGGCGGATGCATCTCGGCCGCCGCCGCCGCGCCAGCCGCGAGGTGCATCGGATGCCGCAGCCAGAATCAGCGCCCACCAGCAGTCCCGCCAGCATCGCACGGCGCGAGTCCGCCCCGATGCCGGTCAAGGTGTACGGGCACGCCAGGCACGGCCAGCCCACCCACGGGTTACGCCAGCGCAGCTTGTGCGGCATACCGATCGCGGGTCGCCGCCATCTGCATCGGCTTCGGCGGCACCGGACTCGTGTCGGCGGATCTACGACGATGACGACTCTGCGCTCGTCTCGAGAGACAAGCTCAGCCGCACGCCCGCAGGAAAGATCAATCCCGAGCGGCTTCCACCGCGGCTACAGGCGCAGGATCCGTCTGTGCAAGAGACTGCCGTCCGCGCAGCTGTGCAGCCCACAATCGCGACAGCCACTGATCGGCATGAGCCGCAGCCGGACCACGAGTCAGATCCGCAGGCTCACGCCACGTCAGAGCAACCGCTCCGTCCAGTCCGTCGCCACCGCCGGACGCTGACTGACTCGCTCGTATACGCACCGCCGCGCCAGCCAAACCCGCTCGTCGCGCCTTCAGCCGAGGTTGCCATCTCGCCCGAGTCGCTGACGCTCGAGCTGCTCGAGCGACGCAACCAGCACCGCAGGCGCAGCATCGCGAGTTCTGCTGCTGCTCATGAATCTCGCTACGGCCAATCCATCTCGCAGGACGATATCCTGCGCGCATTCCTCGACGCACGCACTCCGCTTAGCCCGACTCCCGACTCGGCGCGACTCGGCCTGCACCACGCCGATCACGCACCAAACTCGCTGTTGAAGTTTGGAAGCCAGCTGCCCTCGCGCATACCAAAGCTCCATGCACGATCGCTGTCGCAGCCGGTCGCGTCGCGCGTCGACTCGTGGCTGCCTGCACGGTACGACCCGCTGCTTGCGCACGCAGCGCGCGCCGCGAGCCGCGCGTCGATGGGGTCGGCTTCGATCGCCGCCATGCCTGAGCCGCCCGAGATCGCTGCGTTCCTTGCTCGCGGAATCCCATCGCGGCTCGTCAATCCGTCGCCCAAGTCGGCGGCGGCGGCGGCCATTGTCGGTCCGGCTGCATTCATTGCAAGTCCGAAGGCTGTCGCTGCGGCTGCTGCGGCTGCTGCGTTTGCACCTGCAGACGAGTGGAGCTCTCGCCAGCGCAAAGCGATCCTTGCCGACACCGAGCCTTCATTCGAGGCCGTGGCGGCCGCTGCGGCTGCGGTCGAGGCATCCACTCCGGTGGTTGCGCCTGCGGCTATCAGCGTCAACATGGCCTCAGTGCAGACACTCCCGATTCCAGGAAGCCTTAACCCACCCAAGCGCATCGTCATCAAGCGCAACAAGTATGTTCAGACAGAGCCTGAGGGCAGCCCTGTCTTGGACGCACCGCCAGAGACCCACGACTTTATCGGCCAGACGGACAGCAGAGAGGTTGCTGTTGCCGAGCATGGTGCACAGACCGAGCCTGAGGATGATGGGGTTACGCTGCCGCGCGAAACTGCCAATGCGCAGACGCAAGCAGACGAGCGTGGCGATATCACCCGGGCTGTTGAGGCGCAAGTGAATCTCGAGCCGGATTTGACATCCAAGCCTGCGACGCCGAGTCATCGGCAGCCGACACCCAAGCACAACAGCGTCGTTGATATCGAGGCGGCAGATCCGTTGGCGTTAGTACGCTCGTCAACGGCCCCGCCGGCGTTGAGCCATTCAGGAGCGCAAGCGGCGGAGAAGGCAGCCCAGGCACCACAGCAACCGCGGCGGTCGATTCTCAAGAAGCCTCGGCCGCCATCGTCTGATCTACGCGCCCTTGTTCGTGCCGACACGCCGCATTCGGACCAGCAGTCGCTCGCGCGGAACAGGGGCCGATCCGCGTCCGTCTCGTCGATTGGATCGGCAAGCTCGACAGGCTCGACAGGTTCGAGCGGATACACGGCCGCGTTTCTCAAGAATCCGTCGATGCACTACGACCACGGCGTGTATCGACACTTCAAGACACACAAGTCGTCGCCTGTAAGGACTCTGGACGTGCAGCCTGATCGCGATACATCACATCATCGCCACGGACACCGCTGCAGCGCGACGATCGAGGCGGAGAAGGCAGCGCGGTTGGAGGCATCTCGGTACTCGCGGGACACACGGCGTCGACGAGGATCGTTCACCGTGCAGGGTAACCAATCACAGGACGTGCCTTTGCGTCGCCGAGGATCGCAAGTGTCCCTCGTCGAGGAGACGCAAGCCGTCGACGCCTCATATGACGCAGACCAGGTCGATGCGTGCCCGTCCAACGCTTCTTCAGTCACCGCAACGCCGCCGGCAGAGTGGATCTCGACACTGCAGAATGCCCCGCGGCTCGCTCCCACATCTCGGCCGCGATCGCGGAACGACGCCCCGCTTTCGGAGCGCATGCGGCGGTCGGCGCAAGATCTCACGACTGTCTTTGAAGTCGCCTCGGAAACCCACTCTGAGAGTGGGGACAGCGACAGCGGTCTCGGACAGCCACTGGACGAATCGGAGGATGGCAGCGCGGCTAGCGGGTCGATATCTGAATCGGACACTGGGAGCGACACGGACGAGTCGGTTCTTGGCGACGATTCGCTAAAGATCGGCACGCTGCTCAAGCATCGCGCGGCGAGGCCGTCTGTCTCGTTCCACGAATCGGCGCATGACCACGATGGGCCGCGGACCCCAAAGGACGTCCCCCAGGCTTGGACGTCCGAGCGACCATCGTCTGTGCCGCGTTCGGCTGGTGGCCCTGGTTACGCCCGTAGCGGTGGCCAGGAGCGGCCTGACGGCCATCACAGACATCGACACGCTGGCGGCGGCCGTCGGGTCAATGACCTGCACAAGCATCGCAGCGAAGGCGCCGGCATGGCCAAGTTGCCGCCGCACTCACCAGACATAGACCAGACGCCTGCGCCGGATCTCGCCCACCGCAGGCGGTCCAAGAAGAAGCGCATCAGCAAGTCGATTGAGACGCTGACTCGCAAGCCCATGGGCGAGTACCGCCGCCTCTACCACGATGCGGATGCGATGATGCCCTCTGCGGGCCGCGGCGTGCGGCGGTCTGGCTCGCGCACGTCGTTGTACGACCTGTCGCTGCAGGCCGGCGAGCAGATGCGAGGCATGTACCAAATCGTCGACGATGCATGGGACCCCTTTGGCTGTGGGGACGGATTTGGTGGCACCGTTGCGACAGATCCGTTCATGGACCCGTACACTTCGGCGCATCTGATGCAGCACGTGCCGACCATGGATGCCTACTATGCGAGCAGCGGCAATGGGATCGGGCTCCATGAGCCTGCGGCGCTCGACTTTGCTCACGGACAGAGCTACCCGGCACACTCTGGGCACCAGTACGTGTGGGACGATGCGCCGCTGCAATACGGCGGCGGCAACTACGACCCGAGCGTTCATGGGCCCGGCATTCACGACCCGAGAATGTACGGTCCTATGCCGTATGCCCACCAACCGCATCCGCGCGGCGGCCGCTTTTTCTGAGACATCGCTCATCACACAACAACGGTCGATGCGTCTCTTGGCTGCATTGCCACATCACGAGGAGAATCGTGCCCGAGGGGGAGGCGCGAGGGAATGGTCCGGAAGGCGGAGTATGAGTGTCGTGCGCGCAAGAGAGCGCTGGCGTCGTTGAAAATCAGTCGAGCAGCAGGGTGGAGATGGATGTGAGGCTTTTTGTTTGCTGGTGAGTCTTGCTAGCCTCTGTGGTGCATCAGAGTGCAATGGCGCCTTCTTCTTGCGAGTTGCGGCCAAACCACAAAACCATGGAGCTTGTTTTCCAGAGACAAAAGGCACAGCAAGGCGTCAGCGACAGCAGCCGGCGAGGTGCACACTCGCACAAAAGGGCGGCGAGATGCCACACCTGATGAAGATCAAAAAGTTCTGCAGTGCAATCGTCTGGCCAATGTAGTATGCGTCGCCGTGGATGCCCGGGATGATGAACTTGAGCGAAAGCACGGCCAGCGAGCCGCCGAGGGCGCCGAGGGCCATGGTGACGCCGAGGAAGGCGCACGCGCGGGCCTTGCAGGCGACGTTGTGGCCCGAGTATGCAAAGTCGTCTGCATTCAGGGTCTCCTGGTCGATGAGGTTGACACTGCGCAGCAGAGGCGTCAGCCCGCGACGCATCGCACGGACGCCATCTGACGGCGAGCGATGCAGCTGCCATGCTGCAGGCACGCACACGATGAGCGAGATGGTCGAGATGATGCCCGGCAGCCAGTCCTCGAAGCCGACGGCGACGCCGTTGGTGACCTTGGTGGCGTTGAAGGAGACGCCGTCGATAAAGACCCACCAGCCGAGCGTGAACTGGCGGGCGTCATAGAACGAGAGGAGAGCAGCGCAGGCAGCGGCCAGACAGGCAGCGCAGTGCAGCGCAGCACCGCCAGCAGCGCAGCGCTCGAGGTCAGCCTGGGCTGCATCGGAGCGCGGGCCAGGGTCGCCGGTGCCAAGCCAGCAGCGCGCGAGGCGAGCGGCCCACCAGCGCGCCTGCGGTGTATCCGACGATCTGGCGCTTGTAGGGGCCCATCCAGGCGGTCGAGCGGGCGACCAGGTCGCCGCAGCCGACGCACACGCCGCCGCAGTAGAACGGCGAGCGCCGGCCGCCCAGCGACGACAGGAAGCGCGGCGCGCGGCCGTGGCCAGCGGTGCTCATGCCGGCCGAGCCGGGCGGCGAGTCGGCGATGCCGAGGCCCGCGGGGCCTGCGCCTGCGCCGGCGCCGAGCAGCGGCGTCGCCGCGCCGGACCCGGCGGGCGCGGGTGCGCTGCCGCCCTCGGCGCTCAGGGGCAGGTAGCGGGACATCGCTCAGTTGATGGGCAAAGCGCGGCGGGTGCCGATCCGACGATGGGCGGTGGCCGGGCATGCACCCCTGCGGATCTGCAGCTCGCAGCGTCCGCATGCGGCTACGGCCGCCTCCGGGGACGCTGGCTACCCTTTGGCTGCTCGCGGGCCGTTGCCACCGCGATCGCCGCTGCAAGGTGTCTGGCAGGAGTGTGCAGAGCCGCAGGTGTGGGATGCCAGAGTTGCCACCACATCGACCGGCCACCTCGACCGCCGAAGCAGCCCGCCGACCGCACTCCCGCGACCCGGCCGCCCGCCTCGCACACGCCGCGCACGCACGCAGACTCTGCCGAACGCCCGCCGCGCAGACCCCCCGCGCCATGTCCATGCTGCCGGACGCCGCGCCGTCCGTCGCGACCTCGGCCCGGTACCGCCCGGAGCTCGCGTGGGACCAGATTGTGTGCGCCGAAATCGTCAGCGTCACCAGCATCATGCGCCGCAACCAGCGCTGGAGCCTCGACAGCTACTACCACCACCGCGCCGACTCGCCGCCGCCGCACATGCACGCGGCGTCCGCGGCCGGCTCGCAGGCGCTGGCCGGCGACGGCGCGGACGCCGCGGCCACGCTCGGCGCCTCGCCGCTCGGCGACGCCAGCCAGCTGGGCTACTACGACTACCTCGGCGATATCTCGCTGCGCGACAGCTCTGGCCTCGAGCACCTGCGCATGTTCACCCGCGCCGCCGCCGCGCGCGACCACCGCCTGCATGCCGGCCCGCTGCCGCCGCTCCCCGTGCGTGCCGCGCCTCGCTGCGTCCGACGCTGCCGCCACGTTGAGCGCGACGTGGCGTGAGCACGTCTGGCGGCCGCGCCGCGGCACCAGCCCGCCGCTCGGGCCCCGCTGCCAGCATGCTGACGCGAGACGCATGCCCGCCTGCTCTGCCTGTGCGCGGCACGGCTCGCCCGCTGCAGGAGAGCCCGCTGCTGCAGGGATTCTCGAAGCTCAAGGCGCAGCTGACGGTCATCCAGAGTGAGCCGCCGTCCAAGCCACAGACGGCGCTGCTGATGGCACCTTGAACAACGCTGACGCTCGCCATCCTCGCCCGCCTGCTTGCAGACCTGCGCGACCTGGATCCTCTCCACTTGCTTGCGCCGTTCTTGCACGTCATCAAGAGTGGCGAGACCAACGGCCACATCACCGGCGCTGCGCTCGAGAGCGTCGAGAAGTTCATCGAGTATCGGGTGCTTGGTGCGTCGCATACCGCTGCTGCGGCAGCTGCGGCTGCGGACCGTGGTGCTGATGCCTGCTGCTGTTGCTGCTGCTGCTGCGCGCCAGATCCGCATCACCCGGACCTCCCACGCGCCGTCACGGCGCTCGCAGAGGCCGTCACGCACTGCCGCTTCGAGGGAACCGACATTGTCTCGGACGAGGTTGTGCTCTCGCGCGTGCTGCGGCTGTTCCGGGTGCTCGTGCTCTCGGACGCTGGCAAAAAGTGCATCGACGACAAGTCGCTCTGCGCCATGGTCGAGGTTGCGTTTGGAATCCACTCGCCCAGCCGGATCAGCGGTGCGTGGCGCCGGCTTGGGTTGAGCTGTGATCTTGATGCTGACCGTGCCCCGCATACGCAACAGAGATGCTCCGCAAGGCCGCCGAGGAGACGCTTGTGGCGCTCGTGCAGGCTGCTTTTGAGCGGTGGGCTGCCGTGAGCCATGCAAGCGTGCAATACGCCAAACTGATGCTTTGCCGCTTTCGCAGACTTGCCATCATCACCAAGGAGCGCGAGCATCGCGACGCATTGCGGTCGAGATCCCCGCTGACCAAGTCGCTGCGCAACCGCACATCCACCCTCGACGACCCAATCAACGCTCTGAAGATTGGAGGGCTCGACGGAGAGATGAGCTTCACCGACGTTGCCGACCCTGCCCATGGCCAGCAGACAGAGCCGTCGAGCGCGCGCGAGTCGACTGCAAACCAGACGCCGCAGCCATTTGGTCTGCCCTCGATCCTCGAGATCACTCGCGTGCTCATCTCGCTAATCGACCCAAAGAACCGCGCACAAACGGACAGTCTGCACCGCCTCCTGGGCCTGCGGCTGCTGCGGCGCGGCCTGGAGGTTTCGGGCAAGTCGCTTGCCAAGTGGGTCAGCTATGCGTACCACGTCGAGAAGCGCGTGCAGTCCGAGGCCGCGAATGCCAAGCACGCTCCCGCGCTGCCGACAGAGGCCATGCCGCACAACGTTGCCGAGATGAAGATCGAGACAGAGCATCCCGCGACGGTCGTCAGCGTCAACGCCATCGACGAACAGCTCGGCTCTGAAGGCACGCACCGCATCGTCGACGTTGGCAGTCCGCGCATTTCCAACAACCCGCAGCACTTGCAGGAGGACGAGGACGGCATATCCGCCGAGAGCTTCGCAGGCAGCGCAGAAGACACAACCGGCGTGCCGCTGCTCGCCGACGATGGACTTGCGGCACCTGCTGCGCAAGCCTCTGCAGATGCAAGCACCGCCGCGGCCGCCGATTCTGCCGAGGAGGCTCCTCCCGCGTACCAAGAAAGCCAGCAGCAGTCGCAACACAGCCAGCAGCAGCAGCGCAACCAGCTGACACAAGGAGTGCAGCTCGAGCTGGAGCGCATGGCCATCTATCTCAAAGACATGATCACCAACGACCTATGCAAGTCGCTCTTTCTGCTGCTGCAGAGCACCAACGTCACCTACAACAACCCACCGTCGTGGCAGGCGCTGTCGCTCATCACGCAGCTGCTCAAGACGATCCTCGCGCTTTTTAACACGACGCGCGAGTACATGCTGCCGCAGCAGCAGTGGCTGATCCAGTTCCTGATCCAGCGGTGCCAGGCCGGCGTCGTTGGATGGGACATTGAGGACTGGGCCGTGCTGGACGCCAACTCGTTCCACAACTTCAGCCGCGGCAGCCCAGAACCGCCGCCGACGCATGGCCAGCAGCGCGTCGCAAACGAGATCGTTGTGGGCGAAGTTCGAGAGCTGTACCTCGAGGCGCTGCTCCAGCTTTCTCGCTCGCCAACGTTCTTTTCCGAGCTGTACCTGTACTACGACAGCGACATGCAGTGCCCGAGCCACCTTTTCGAGGAGCTGATTGGTTTCTTTGCCAAGTCGACATTCCCGGATGCAACGCCAGGTGGCCCCGTGACGTCGCCGATCCACCAGAACCTGTGCTATGATGGTTTGCTGCTGTTCCTTCGCCGCCTTGTCGACCGGCGCAACGTCATTGGCCGCGTGCCCGAGTCGCTGCCGCACAACTCGTTTGAGCCGCGCTCGTCTCGGACACGCAGCCTCGAGCCTCCGACGGCGGATCTCGACCCGAGCGCGCCGTATGCGCCGCAGACACTTGTCAAGAACCGCGAGCGCAAGCGTATCATGCTCGAAGGCGCACTCATCTTCAACGAGTCGGTCAAGAAGGGGATCAAGTTCTTCCAAGAACACGGCTTCCTGCCGCAGGAGCTCACGCCCGAGGCAATGGCCAACTTCCTTGCCACAACGCCCAACCTGAGCAAGGCCTGCATCGGCGAGTACTTTGCCAAGCCCGACAACGTCCAGACCCTGTCGTGCTACGTGCAGCTGTGCGACTTCCGCGGCAAGCGCATCGACGAGGCACTACGCATCTTGCTCGAGAAGTTCCGCATTCCTGGCGAGTCGCAGCAGATTGAGCGGATCATGGACGCCTTTTCGCACTGGTACTTCTCAACCATCCAGGGTAAGTGCTGCAGAGCCATGCGACTCACGACGGCTGGCTGCTGACACGCTGGCCAGACGACCCAACCCGCGAGATCGCGACCGAGAGCGACACGGCCGTGCTTGCGTTCTCGGTCATTATGCTCAACACCGACCAGCACAACAAGCAGGTCAAGCGCCGCATGACGTTCAAGGACTATTCCAAAAACGTCCGCGGCCTCAACAGCGGCAAGGACTTTTCGCCCGAGTACCTGCGCAGCATTTACGATGCCATCAAGGCGACCGAGATCGTCATGGCCGAGGAGCAGGGCGGCGAGCTGGGCTTCAACTTCCAGTGGCGCCAGCTGCTCGCACGCGCGTCGACCGTGAGCCAGCTGTCGAACCGCGAGACAAGCATCTACAACCGCGACATGTTCGTGTCCGTGTGGGGCCCGATCCTGGCGTCCGTGTTTTACGCCTTTGACAACGCCGAGGACCACATGTCGCTGCAGAAGGCGATCGCCGGCGTGCAGCACTGCGCGATCCTCGCGGCGCACTACGATCTGCCGAACGTGTTTGACTACATCATCATCTCGCTCCTGCGCATGTCGGGCTTCAACCGATCCAGCCGCGACCTGCCCGTCGAGCGCGACATGGCGTCCCTGCAGGCGGCGGACGCGGGCAGCGTCTCTGACGCCGAGTCTGCCGGCCCGCGTCGCAGGCAGCGTCCGCCGAAGCCGGACCGCTGGGCGATCGAGATTGGAGGCAACTACCGAGGCCAGGTTGCCGCCGTGCTTGCATTCAATCTCGCCAGCGACTATGGCAACACGATCCGCGAGTCCTGGAGGCACATCATCTCGGCGATCGGCAACATGTTCCTGCACCAGGTGCTGCCCATGTCGCTGCTTGTCGGCGACCACCTTGCCCAGGGCAGCATCGTGATCCCGCGCATCCGGCCCGTCAATGCGCCGTCGCGCGCGTTCCCGGCGAACACGGCGCGCAAGGAGGCCGGCATCTTTTCGACGCTGTCGCAGCTGCTGTCACTTGGATCCCAGTCGGTCAACGACGACGACAGCGAGATCCATCCCGAGGATGTGGCGCTAGAGCGCCTTGCCGTCGAGACGGTCTCGGCGTGCCGGATCCCGGAACTAATTGCCGACACGCGCTTCCTCGAGGAGGGCACGCTCACGAGCCTGATTGAGTCGCTGACGCAGGCGTTTTACGTCGAGACGCCCAAGCTCGAGGCTGCTGCTGGCGGAGACGGCGGTGCCGTCACTGTCACAACCAGCGAGCCGCCGTCTGCCGGCGCAGACGCACCGCGCGAGTTTGCGCCGGCGTCTGTGTTTTATCTTGAGCTACTGTTCAACATCACGATGCGCAACCGCGACCGCATCCAACTGCTGTGGCCGACGATCCGCGCCCATGTTGCGTCTGTGTTTACGCGCACGCCGCCGGCGCCTGCGGGCTTTATCGAGCGCGCGACTGCCTTCCTGATGCGCCTTCTTTTGCGCCTGATGCATATGGTGGGTCGCTGAGTTTGGATGGCGTTGTTGGAGGCCATGTCTGACGTTCATGTTTCGCATGCACGCCCACGCGCAGGACGATATCCAGACTGCCATCTTCAGCCAGATCGACAAGGCGTCCAAGCTGCCCTCGGAGACGCTCAATGCGATCGCCGACAGCTTGATTGCAGGACTGCTTGCGGTGATCAAGACGGACATTGGCATTGTGTCGCGCCACCCGGAGCGCTGGGAGACGGTGCTGCATCTGCTGTCGGCGACTTCAGGAAACGCTGCTGCGGCGCCGTACGGCTTCGAGGCTGCGTGTCTGCTCGTGTCGAACCACCCGGACTCGCCCGTGACCGCCGAGAACTTTGGCGAGTGCGTCGACCTGCTGATCTCGTTTGTTGCGGCGTCGAGCGGCTCCGCAGCAGCCGGCGCGGGCGGGTCGAGCGAGTCGATTGGCGGCACGGCTGCATCGCCGAGCCGCGCATCGCTTCTGCTTGCGGACCAGCACCAGCAGCAGCAGCAGCAGCAGCAGTTGTCGCAGTCGCAGTCGCAGCAGGCGTCGATGTCGAGCCAGCAGGTCGCGTTGCAGTCGCAGCGGCACAGCGAGGTGCGCGCGAGCCCGCGGCTGCCGCGCAGCAGCGGCGGGGCCGAGCCGCGGGTGCCGCAAGTGACGAGCCTGGACCGCGCGCTGCGCGCCGTGGACCGGCTGTACGGGCTGCAGACCAAGATCCCGCGGCTGGTGAGCGCGACGGGCATCCACCCGCAGCGCGCGTGGTTCGAGCTGTGGCTGCCCGTGCTGTCTGGGCTCGGGCAGCTGTGCTACCACCCGTCGCGCGAGGTGCGCCAGCAGGCGCAGACGCTGCTGCAGCGCAGCCTGCTGTCGGCCGAGCTCGACGAGAGCCTGGGCACGCACCCGGCGCCGTCGGCGACCGAGACGCGCATCGACGCGTTCGACAATGTGCTGTTCCCGCTGCTCGACGAGCTGCTCAAGCCCGAGGTGCACGCCATGGATCCCGCGGGTATCGAGGAGACGCGCGTGCGCGCCGTCGGCCTCGTCGACAAGGTGTTCCTGCGCTTCCTGCCGCGGCTCGTCAAGAGCAAGGAGCTGCTGCGCGTGTGGGTGCGCGTGCTCAACTACGCCGGCGCGTTCCTCACCGTCGGCGGCCGCCAGCGCCGCGAGTACGTTGTCGAGGGCGTGCTCGAGTCGCTCAAGAACCTGCTGCTGGTGCTGTCGGCAGAGGGCGTGCTGCGCCCGCCCGGCGCCGAGCCGACGGGCGCACCCGAGCTGAATCTGTGGGACCTGACTTGGACCACGATCCAGCCGTTCCTGCCCTCGCTGCGCGACGAGCTGTTCCCGCCCGCCGCCATCGCCGCCGCTGCCGCCGCCGCGTCGCGCGCTGCGACGCAGCCGCAGCCGCAGCCGCCGCCCGCAGATGCCCAGCCTGCTGCCGCTGCCGCACCGCAATAAAGCTCCTCTGATCTCAGGACCACCAGTGCACAACAATGCTCAACAGAGTGCAGGGCCAAGGACAGAGACGCGAAACAGAGAGACGATCGAGGTTTTCGAGCTTATTCGTGGTCGGCGATGCCCAGAAGAGCCAGCAGCGCACATGTTCGAGGAAACGCGAGCGTGGTGGTAGTTTACAGGCGGCGACCGCGGCGACCACCCTTCCTCCTGGTGCTGTCCGAGGGAATCGGGGTGACGTCCTCTGCGATGCGGGCAGACTGTCAGCAGACGCCTTCCAAAACCACAAACATCTGCGTGTCGCCAGATGCAGTCGGGCTGGTGGCTCACCGATGCGGCCAATCTTCATGCCGGCGCGGGCGAGGGCACGGAGAGCGCTCTGGGCACCAGGGCCGGGGGTCTTGGAGCCAGTTCCACCAGTGGCGCGGAGCTTGATGTGAAGCGCAGTGACGCCAACCTCCTTGCACTTGGCAGCAACGTCCTGGGCAGCAAGCATCGCCGCGTACGGCGACGACTCGTCGCGGTCGGCCTTGACCTTCATGCCGCCAGTGACACGGACAATCGTCTCACGGCCAGTCAGATCAGTGACGTGGACAAAGGTGTCGTTGAAGCTGGCGTAGATGTGCGCAACGCCAAAGACGTTCTCGCCATCGAGGGCCTGGGGTCCGAGCTGGACGTTCTCCTGCTGCACAACCTTCTTGACCTTGGGTGCCTGCAGATGCCAACGGGTTGTCCAGCGAGGCGGTTTGGCGTCAGCAGGCGGGTCTTGGGCAGGCAAGGTGCCCTCTCGGCACACTCGCTGCCCGGCCATGGCGCAGCCGGCGGCTGTTCGCAGCAGCAGCGGTCGCTCGGTCGGGGAGACAGCGACGACGACATGCACCGCGGCCGTCCGCGCCAAGAGCGCCGGGCGCAGCGGCTGCACAGTGGGTCCGGATGACGCCGGAGCGCACACGACGCTCTGTTCCGCGTGCCGTGGGCGTGCTGCGCAGCCGCATGCGGCCGTGCGGGCCGAGAAGGCGCGGGGCGGCACAAGTCGGCTTCGCGCCTGCGGCTCGTCCATCCATCCATCCATCCATCCGTCCAGCCGTGCATCCCCGTCGCCGTGCGCGCGCACGGACGCACGACCGGCCAGGATGAGCGCATCCACGGATGCAGCGCGTTGGCACGCGGATGGATGCCGCCTGTCGCCGTGCCCGGGCATGTCGCTGCGGTCGTCGCCGTCGCCGTCGCTGTCGGCGCGCCGCCTCGCGAAAACGCACCATTCTTGGAGCGGAAAAATTCGTGTGGGAACGGGCAGAGCGCAAGCCGCTGACCCACGACCGCGATTCCTGAGGGCATTTTCCACGCGCGTCTTGCACTTTATTGGCCGACCGTCGGCCATCGAGCCGCTTCCTGCGGGCCTCACTTGGAAAAGGACCGCTTGCGGCTGATGATTCCTGTCAGCGGGAACTTTTTTCCAGCGCGGGGCTGAGATTCAATCCCGAATGACTCGTCGCTGCCCCCGTCGCCAAAGGCCTTGCTTGTGCTGCCGCGTTCCATTGCCTCGGCAAACGAGTTGTGGTTCAGCAGCCGGATGCTCTTGACGCCGTCGATGCCGCACGAGGCCTCCTCGATCAGCCGGGCCAGCTCCTCTTGCCGCTCCGTGACAAATCCAACGGCTGCGAGAGGCGACGTTCAGCCATCTGGTGCAGCAATCCCCGAAAACAGGCGAGCCAACTCACACTCGCCGCTCGCGGTTTGGCTGCGCGCAATGCGGCCAACGCGGTGCAGATAGTCGCTGGCGTCGCTTGGAAAGTCAAAGTGCACCGCATGGGTGACGTCCTTGAAGTCGACGCCGCGCGAGACAAGATCTGTGGCAATGAGGATGCTGATGCTCCCTGGGTCGCCGTCATCGCGGGCCGCAGTGGGCATCTCGGCAAACTCGAGAATGCTGTGTGTGCGTTCCTGGCGCTCCATGTCGCCGTGAAGGAGCAGCAGCCGCACGTTCCGCATAAACGGCGCTGCTTTGGCGCTGTCGGCGAGGCGCTTGCTCAGCTCTGTGTGGGCCGCATCCGCTCGGCTCGGCGCGCCGCAGAACACAATCCACTTGTCCGATGCGGTCGAGTCGGTCCGGGCCGCAGCGACGACCAGATTGTGCAGCTCGCGGCTCTTGGCGTCAATCTCGCCCGCCCGATCGTCCGCCGCAAGATCGAGCATATACACAAACCGCTCGCGCACGCGGTCCGACGTTGCGTGCAGCGCGTCCGTGCTCGCCAGCCAGACCTTGCGCAGCGCCTTGAGGATCACGGCGCGCGGCACGCGGCTGTTCTTGGTCTTGACTGGCGCGAGCGTCGCCGACGCACACACAACCTGCAGCGGGTGCGTCTCGGGGCGCTTGCGTCCAGCAGCCCGGAACAGCTCGAGTGCGTCCGATCCGGTGCCGTCGGTGATGAGCCAGTCGGCCTCGTCCATCACAACAACCTCGGTCCGCTCCACGAGACTGCGGAAGTCGCGCGGCTTCTTGAAGTGCTCGAGCACGGCCGCTGGCGACGATATGGCAATGTCTGGGTTGGCCGTCAATGCGGGAGGAAGACCCGGCGGCGGCGGCAACACTGTGCACGTCAGTGGCAGCCGCTTCTCGCCGCTCTGAGTGAGCGCCTGGAGAACATGCATGATCTGCAGCTGAAGGTGCCGCGATGGCGCAAGAACAAGCACTCGCGGCGACTGGCTGTGCTTGTTGTGCGGCGTGCGCTCGCGGATCTTGAGCAGCCTGTCGATTATCGGGACAAGATACGCTGTGCGGCCGGCGTCAAGTGGACCAGTGTCAGTCAGCCGGAAGCATTCCACATCGCTCGAGACGGTCGCGCACCGAGCGTCTTGCCGGACCCCGTCTCGGCCGTGATGATGGTGTGGTTTCCTTCGTGGACGCTCAGGAACGCCTATGCGTATGCGAGGCACACGGACCGTGAGCATGCAGGCCAAGAGCGAGTCTCGACATAGCACAACCCCACCCGCTTCTGGATCTCGGTCGCCGTTTGGATCCCCATGGCCCGCAGTCCGGCAACAAGATCCGGATGCAGCGAGGGCGGGAAGTCGTCGATGCGCGGCGCTGGAAGGAGCTCTCCCGTGGTATTTCGCTTCTTCTTGGACGCCTGGGCGGCCTCGTCCGCTGCGTCCGGCTCATCAGTGTCCTCTTGCCCCGCCTTGGCTTCTGTCGACGTCCATCGAGCAAGCCGACTCGGCGCCGCGAGCGCGGCGGGTGTATGGCGCGGCAGGACAGCCATCGCCGCTGGGCGCATTCTGACTGCAGCTTGCATGCAGGCCCGCACCGCCCAGGCCGGTCTCGTGACGGCGCCGCGGCCGGCCTGCGCGGCAGCAAGTCTCGCCGCAGCTTGCATGTAGGCAAAGTCGTCTGGAGGCAGAAAACGCCGGGAAGTACCGAGATGGGTCGCGAGGCCCCAAGGGTATGCGTAATAAAGTGGGGGCTCCGCCCCCCTTCAACACACACAGTACCGAGATGGGCGAGCGCACGGCCAAGGTGCATTGCGAGCGATGACGACGACCATGAGCATGCTCCACTTGGGATCAGACGCCGATCCAGACGCCGGCCTGTTGGGGCGGGGGGAGGGGTATTTGGGACGCTTCGGCGAGCCGAGATGGGGTCACCGCGAGATGAAGCGGCCGCGCCATCACGACGCCGATGGGGCTGCAGCCGGTACTGGCCTCGACGCAGGCGCCGCCGTGCTTCCGCCAGAGACAGAGCCGTCTGCGCCAGCCCGCCACGCCACGACGCATATTGCGGTGACGGCACACCCGTGGTGCTACATGCACCTCAGGGTGTACGTTGCCGCCCCGTCTCTGGACTCTCGGGCCGCCTCTCGTTGCTGACAGACCCGGCTCCGTATCGGCTCTGCGACGGCTGCGACGGCTGCGACGGCTGCGACGGCTGCGACGGCGGCAACGACGGCCGGGACGATGCAGCGAGTTTGCCCGTGCCGAAGGTGCGCCGGCCGACTTTGACGAGACGCACCTCAAGAACGCCGTGGTGTCGGCGCTGCGCAAGGCGTTTGGCATCGTCGGCGCGGCCGTGCCCGTCGACGTGCTGCACAAGGCGGGCGCCGAGGGCTTCATCCGCACACCGTTTGAGTGAGCGACCCTCGCACGCAGCTGCGTGGTGCCTGCACGGGCTGACGAGCGATGCAGGGACGCACCCGTGGTCGCGAGCGCGCTGGCGCTTTGCTCCGACTACAACGGCATGAGCTGTCGCATCAGCGTTGTCAAGTCGTCGCCGTTCCTGGTGTCGCTTGCATGACTGAGCGCACTCTGTGGACGCAGAATGCGCTTGCATCTATCCAGGTACTGCCTCGCATTCACTAAAGGTCTCTTTTTTCTGGGCACAGACCGGGATTCGACTGGTTGGATGTGAGCTGGACAGTGCAGAGGCCATATCGCAACGAAACAAGGTGCGGTTCATTTGTGCCGAAAGGTCGACCGAAAGCTTTGCATTTACAGCACAAACGGAATGAGGATCTTGCGCTTGCGGGGGTACTTGTCGCCAAACTCCTTGATGTAGCGCTTGTGCTTCTTGACGGCCCACAGGTACATCTGGACCGCGCCGGCCACGGTGAAGATCCACACTGCGTTGCAGGAGAGCGGGTCAGCACTGGGCGGCGACTGAGAGACGACAACTGACCGTCAGGGTGGCACCCACTGGCGATCGAGCCCGTGATGAGCGAGATCGCGACCCAGCCGAGGATCTCAAAGAAGTAGTTGGGGCACGTCACAAGGTCAAAGCCATAGCCCTTGGGGATCTGCATGGGCAGCACGGCAAGCAGTCAGCAGGCGGCGGCGCGGGAGATTGGGGTGAGATGCGACGCACGTTGCGGACGCGGGTGCCAGGCGGGCGCAGGTCGCGCAGAATCACGTGGGTCTTGTAGTTGGAGACCTCTGCAAAGATCCAGATAAGCGAGAGCAGGGTGAGTGCAACGGGGCCGTTGAGGCCCGGGAAGTAGCCATGCTCGAAGCCCGGGGCGTAGATCGGGTAGGCGGTGAAGAGGCCGCCCAGGATCCAGTAGTGGAAGCAGTTCTTGGGCAGGTTGCGAAGCGGCATCGTGTCATTGCTGCGGGCGGCGGCACGGCCGGGCGGCGAGCAGCAGCGCATCGGCCGCGGCGGGGGCGGTGCATGCGTGAGCTTGGTGATGTGGTGAGGCGAGAGTCGAGCATGTGCATGCGCACCTAAAGCGGTGCACATGGACGGTCTCGAGCTCGCGCTTGAGGAAGTGGACCATGAAGAAGAGCATGGTGACGCTGGCGACGGCAGGAGAGCGTCAGCGGCGATGGGCGGCGATGGGCGGCGGATGCTCTCGCGACGAGAGCTTCAAGCTCGGGCACGTACACCTGGGTCACGGTGCGCGGCGGCATGGCCTCGAGGCCCTCGGGGACCCTGTAGAACAGCGTCGGGAAGCGGTAGAACATCGAGTGGATGAGGATCGGGCCGAGATACTCGATCAGGAAGACGGTTGTCCAGTCGACCTGCGGGCCTGGGTGGGGGTCGGCGGATGCGGCGGCGGCGGCGGTGCGAGGCAAGGCGGCTCATGCGTCAGCAGGGCGGGGGCGGCCGGTGGAGGCCAGCTGCGTCGTGCGCACCGAGATCCTTGAAGTAGACCTTCTCTGTTGCCGCCGGGCAGTTGGGGCGGCGGCGATGCGGTGTCAGCCAGCGGCGGCGGGGGGCGGTGCCGGCA
>JADGIZ010000189.1:0-20402 GCA_027604665.1 Polyrhizophydium stewartii | reverse complement strand
CACCCCGGCAGCCGGCGACCCGGGCATGTGCGCTGCCGACAAAGAACCATGCTGACCGTGTGCCGTACTGCCCACTCGACGCGCCGCAGGCCCATCGAGTCTGGACTCTCCGACGAGGTCGTCGACAACGAAATCCAGGTACGTCGCCCCTCGCCCGGGGGCTCGCCCTCCTCTGGCGCGCGACCTCGTCTCGCTGCCGCCGTACCGGCCGCATGACTGATCGCACGCCGCCCGCGCCGCCGCCGTTGCGCCGCCGCCTCTGCAATCGTGCCCTTGCTGACCGTGGCCTCTTTTGCGATGCTCGCCAGACCAACTTCGATGAGCGCGCCGAGACCTTTGACGACATGAACCTCAAGAAGGAGCTGCTCCGCGGCATCTTCGCCTACGGGTGCGTGGCCGTGCAGCATGCGATCGCGGCCCTCCAACCTCTCCTCTGCCGCTTGTGACCCGCGCGCACCCCTGTTGCCCCGCCGCGCAGTTGGCGAGTCGACTGACTCGACTCTCTGTCCTGCCAATGACGCGAAACCATGCGGCCCGGCCCAGTTTCGAGCGCCCGTCTGTCATCCAGCAGCGCGCCATCCTGCCCGTCCTGCGCAAGCACGACGTGATCGCCCAGGCCCAGTCCGGCACGGGCAAGACCGCCACCTTCTCGATCTCGATCTTGCAGAACATCGACGAGAACCTGCGCCAGTGCCAGGCCCTTGTTCTTGCCCCGACCCGCGAGCTGGCCCAGCAGATCCAGAAGGTCATCATCGCCCTGGGCGACTTCCTCAAGATCGAGTGCCACCCGTGCATTGGCGGCACCAACGTCCGCGAGGACTTTGAGCGCCTGCAGGCCGGCCCCCAGGTCATTGTCGGCACGCCCGGCCGTGTCCTAGACATGATCAACCGCGGTGCCCTGCGCACGGACCACATCAAGATGTTTGTTCTCGACGAGGCCGACGAGATGCTTTCGCGCGGCTTCAAGGAGCAGATCTACAACGTCTTCCAGCTCCTGCCCACTGACGTCCAGGTTGTCCTGCTTTCGGCCACCATGCCGGGCGAGGTCCTCGACGTCACCAAGAGCTTCATGAACGACCCCAAGCGCATCCTCGTCAAGCGCGACGAGCTGACGCTCGAGGGTATCAAGCAGTTCTACATTGCCGTCGAGAAGGAGGACTGGAAGCTCGACACCCTCTGCGACCTGTACGAGACCGTCACGGTCACGCAGGCCGTCATCTTCTGCAACACCAAGAGGAAGGTCGACTGGCTTACCGAGAAGATGCGCTCGCGCGACTTCACTGTCTCGGCCATGCACGGCGAGATGACCCAGCAGGAGCGCCAGACCATCATGAACGAGTTCCGCTCGGGCTCGTCGCGCGTGCTCATCACCACCGACCTGCTCGCACGCGGTATCGACGTGCAGCAGGTCTCGCTGGTCATCAACTACGACCTGCCCACCAACCGCGAGAACTACATCCACCGCATTGGCCGTGGCGGTCGCTTTGGCCGCAAGGGCGTTGCCATCAACTTCGTCACCAACGACGATATCCCCATGCTCCGCGACATTGAGAAGTTCTACAACACCCAGGTCGACGAGATGCCGCTTTCGATTGCCGATCTGTAGGTTCTCGCCGCTCGCCCTGTGCAGCTTTCCGCATATGCTGACTCTGTCGCCCGCGCAGTATTTGAACGATAAACGCAGCCCCTCCACCTGCACATCCCACCGCTGTCGCAAACAAACCAAAAAGCCCAACAATGAATTCAGGCATATTCTCAGTGGTCGCTTGCCGCTCGCAACCCCCCCCCGCCGGCCTTGGTTCTAAGCCTGCATCCCGGCGCGCGAGGCGCTGCTGCTGTCTTCACCTCGTGCCGCAAATCCTCATCGAGATGCGAGCATCGAGTTTGCAGGCGAACAACAACGACATCGTCAAGGGTGCGTGCACCCGTCTGCGCGCGGCCGCCTGCAGCTGCTGACCGCCGCGCCAGCCCTGGAGATGGCCTACGAGCGACGGCGCAGGTGCGCTTGCCCGGCTGCGGCCACTCGCGCCGCTAGCAGCCCCGGCGACGAGGCCTTGACCACCGAGCACGCAGCCTGCAGCTTGCCGCCGAGCAGCACGCAGCAAGGTGCAGCGAGCTCGAGCTGGCCATCCAGCAGCTGCACAGCGAGCTCGAGCAGGCGCGCGTGATGCTCCGCGAGGTGCGCTCCCGCGCTGCCCACTCCCCCTTCCTGCAAAGGACGACCATCCAACAGCTGACGCTGGGAGGCAGGCGAGCTCCAAGAAAGACAGATTCGACAAGCTGATCGAGGTGGAGCCGCCCGAATCTCCAGATACAGCAGCGGCCGTAAGCCTGGGACGGCGCGAACTGACTCGTCGTGGCTCGAGCGCAGGAAACCGAGATTGCATACTCCAAGATCGTCGAATCGTCGCAGACCCTACTCGATGTTCTTCAGCACGAGACGCAGAGCCTGGGCGAATGCTAGGAAGCTCCCGCGCTGATACGCACGCCTGAGGACGCGGCGATGGCTGCCATGCATTTGTATCTTCATGTGCATGAGGCTGGGGGGGGGTGCGAGGTGGCAGCCATGCAGTCGGTGGAGCCGCCTGCTGGCCGCCGACTCGAGACGAAGACGCAGTGGCCGTCCTGGCAGAAATACAGGGACATGCACTTGTGATCAGGCCTGGCTCGCAAGCTGTGTCTGCAACTCGCGCAGGAACTGGTCGGCGTTCTTGGCGGCAACCGCTCGACTGTCGACAGTCAACTCGAAAACAAGCTGTGCATGGGCTGGAAGTGCAGGCTCTGCGGTCAGGCCGTCAAAGACCGCATCAGCACCAGAGAGCGGCGACGGGCGAGAATTAGACGTGGCCGCGCCGGTGAGCTTGTCGAGGGCATCCGCTGCGGCATCGGCAGGCTTAGGGGCAGATGAGGCGCTTGGCCCGACGAGTTCGTCGAAGATGTCTGCCGTGCCGCTGAGGGTAGACTGACCCGCCACCTCCTCGAGGCGCACCGAGAGCACGACGGTGCGGCCTTCATCCAGATACGGCGTCGGCAGGTCGCCGGCGCCAGACCCGATGTAATCGCGCAGCCTGGTCGAGTGCGCCTGCGTGAGCACCGCAGGCACGACTCATGCGGGTTTCCAAATGTCGCTCACTCAAAGACATTGCGGGCCAAAGCGCTTGCCGGAACGTCCCGGAACGTCTTCGCGACCAGGGCGGCGGATGTCTTTGGGCCGACGGGCAGAAGCATGCTCGATACACCCCACGGCGACTCACGAACGAGCTTGATCTGGTCAACGCTCTGCTCCTGCGCACCGCCGGAGATGCGGTTGAAGTGCGCATTGACTGGCAAGGCAGGTGAGTAATTCGAGGATGCGTTGTCGGTCGAGCCGCCCCAGCAGACAGCCACCACCAACCAACCTTTGGGAGCACGGATCAACGCCGCAGCGACTGCGCTCGCAGCGACATCGCGGAGGTGCGCCAAAGGGCTGCTGCGGGCCGCGCGCAGGAGCGGCGTGGCATCGACGCTGAGCGAGTGAAACCGGGCCGGCACACCCTCAAAGGGCTCGTCGGCCGGTGCGGCACCTCCTTCCGCGAGAAAGGCGAGCACATCGCCCTTGAGCAGACGGTGTTTGGGGCCTTGTGTCGCGAGAGGGCATGGCATGCCGCGCCAGCGCGGCGCGAACGCCAGCCGGGAGCCGCGGGCGGGCGGGGGATCAGGACCGGATCGCAGCCATCGCGCGAGATCGGCGGCCCATCGCCGCATCGCCGAGGCCGCGTCAGCCAACCGGTGCGAGCCGAGGCTGGCGGGCGGACGGGCAGGAGACTCGACGCACCAGAGCGCGGGATGCGTGCAACAACATCCGCCGGGATGCGGTGCCTTCCGATCAAGCTGGCGACTGCAGGTGTGAAAAGGCTGCCTGCGGTGGCCGCCGCGGACGAGGCCGCCGCCGCTGCCGCCGCCGAGCTCGTCGAGAAGCGAGATCTGAGCACTGCTGGTCGTGTGAGCTCATGGACTCGGGCAGACTGCCGTCTCCTCCGCTCTCCAGCGCTGGGGCCTCGCGCGAGTGCGCGCCGCAAGGCGCATGACTCTCGCCAAGAGCCAGGCTGCTGCTGCGGCCGGTCACGCAGGTCGAGGAGCGAGCGAGGGCTGCCTGCGACCCACCGAGCATGTCGGATGTCGCCTGTGCGGCAAAGGACGCGATCGGGCGGATCTCGCCCACACCGCTGCCGCTGCCGCTGCCGCTGCCGCCTCGTGCTGCCGCATACGGCCTTGGGCACGGCATGAGCACGCTCGGCCGGGCCAATCGCCCACGCACCCGCCGATTCTGATTTTCAAGACTCGATCCCTCGCAAGCTTGCCGATTTGGCTACAATGGCTTTCCATGGCTCGCCTTTCGAGGCCGAGGCGGTCAACGAGCGGTGCGTCGGATGCCCAGCTGCTTCATAAGCGCACAGTGTCCTCAAATGGACATCAGCACAGGCACCAGGACGCCGATTTCCCGCGGCGCCATTCCATCGTGGCGTCGGGAAGCGAGACAGCCGACTCGCGACTACCGCCTGCGATATTGGTGATTTCGCGCTGATCGACCCTGCTCCAGGATCGAGGGCGAAGGAAGATATACCTTTCCAGACGGAAACGTCTACATCGGGCAGTTTAAAGACGGCCAGTAAGCTTGAGAGCACGCCCGCGCTTCCTCGTCGCGCCGCTCCCCTCGTAGTCGCGAGAACCACGTCGGCCCGCACCTGAACACCCCATCTCTGAGTGCGTGTCGCTGACCATCCACGCTTAGATTCCACGGCACAGGCACGATATATTTTCTGACTGGCGGCAAACACGAGGCGGAGTGGGTCAACGGCGTCGCTATCAAGGTTCGTTGTCCTTCAAGATCCCAACCAGCCCATACGGGCTTCACTGATCAAAAACTCACGCCTTTGGTGACCAGGAGGAATTTACCTTCAGCGACGGACTGCGCTACGACGAGCGCAACTGGGATTACTGCACAGAGCAGGACCGCCGCTTTTTCTCGGAGCGGGTCGGCGGCTTCCTCCCAGGTGGCCCGCAGCTCAGCAACGATCCAGGCGGCATGCCATCTGCTCCCATCATGACACAAGACCTTGGGTACTGCTACTATGCAAAGCAGGACGGTCTGCTGCACACATTTGACGGCGCTGCGGCGCGCAAGCCAACGGCCTCGGAGCTCGAGTGGATTCGTGAATCTTTCAATGCATGACATGTTTCCCCAAGTGCGGGAACCTCGCGAGTGATGCACATCTCCCGCGTGTCGGCCGTCGGCACGGCGCACGGCGACGCCCGTGAGTTCAGAGAGCGCGGGCAAGCTCGCGTGGGCGTGCGGCGCAGACGTCCTTGGTCCGTTTCGCCGACTCGGCGCGGCTCACACGCACACCCCGGCCCAACACAAGGCGAGAGCTTTGTGCTGATGAGCACGTCCCTCGGCGCAACGGCCACCTCGCTGGTGCTCGTTGAGCCGACCCCATGTGCACTGCACGGCTCAAGAGACGCTGCCTCCTCGGAAAGCGCTGCCGCACCCCGCACCGCGGCCGTACCGGCGACTGTGCGGCTTGCTCCGCCCGGGCTTGACCTCGGCGCGTCGGGTGTGCTGGTGTCGCTCGCACTCGCAGAGTCGCTGTGGCCGGACTCGCCGGCCACGGAGTCATGGCCCAGAGAAGTGCTGCTGCTCAAAATGGCATGCGCCCGAAGCCCAGACCGTCGCCTGCGCTCGAGCGCACGCGCTGACACCAGGCCTCCGTCAGGACAAGGCCGTGCTGCCGCTGGCATCTTCGATCAACCTCGAAGTGCTGGGCTCGAATCCCAGCCCCCTGCGCGTTGCTGTCCTTAATGAGCGGCGCCGCGCCATCGCGGCCGCCCTGAGCGGCCGTCCGGTCTGCCACGGCATGACGGTCGCTGTCGATCTGGTGGATGGGCTCTCTTGCCGCTTCCGGATCCAAGCGCTCTCCGCTCACACGCCGTCCAGGCCTGTTGCGCAAACACCCCAAGCGCCGAGCGGATCCGCCCTTGCGCTCATCGCCGGATCAACCGAGATTCGGATCTCCCCGCCTCCATGCGTATCAATTCAACAGTCGAGCTGCCAGAGTAACCAAGAACCCATCCAACCAAAGGTTTTCCCGGGACTCGAGCCTGCTTTTGTCGCGCTCAGCAGCAAGATCAGCCAGCTGCTGGATGAAATTGCACCGTCACGTAGTTCCCAGAATGTACTCTCAGCAGATAGAGCCAAGCGCACACTAGGGTTTCCTCGTGGCATTCTGGTTTCAGGCTCCTCGGGCTGCGGCAAAACAAGCCTCGTTCGCGCTGCTGCCGGTAGGACAGAATCGAGCGCACCGAGCAGCTTTCTGGTTTGCTCATGCACACACACTAGATGCTGCAGGCATTCCATGGGCCAAAATCGAGGCGGCTGATCTTGTGTCTGCACGTGAGTGTTCACCAAACACGACAAAGTAACCAACTGTGTTCATCTGATCTCTGACGCGTCTATCCGACAACATCCAGGCGAGGGAGACTTGGAGAGTCTTCTTTTTGATACAGCTTTGACGCGCTGCCGACATCCCGAGACATGTTCAATCCTAATTATGGACAACTTTGAGGATATACTGGGAACGGGAACGCTAGCTGCGGCGTCTGTCTTTCGCCGCATGTTCCTCCAAGAGGTGCGCGATGCATACGGTGCATGGTCGCCACCAACGCTTATCATCCGTGGGTGCCGAGACTTTTAATTCCAATGTTTTCTGCTGTCTGCTAACTTTTGCGGAAGTGGTGACGAGCGATATGCAGCTGGTCTTGCAGAATCTTGAGGACGCGGCCGTCTTTTTTGACCATTTCATTGTTCCGGCAATGACCATTGCGGACCGAGCGTGTCTCTTCCGCACATTCTTCTCAGGTGACTGGATCGCGGCTTCAGCGTTAAGACCGGACTTGGGGCCATTGACACTCGCCTGAAAATCCAGATTCGTCGTGCTCGGACTTAGAGATTGATCAACTTGCTCGCCAGACCAAATCTCACAGCCTTTCGGACATTGTCGCGGCACTGCAAGCATCTGCTTCGTTTGCTTTAAGTGACGCTGAGAGCGCCGCAAATCAGTTCGCTTACTTGGCTCGCTACCTCAAGACAACGCCTCCGTCAGAGCTCCGCGGTCTCGCGAGCAAGGTAGTTCAGACCAGTGAGAGAGTCCAAGTATAGCGCGCTTGCTTGCTGACCAGCTATTAAGGCTCCGCCAGGAAGCTTGCAAGACCTCTATGGAATCGAAAGCGCCATCAAGCGTCTCAGGGTCAGTTTTAGAAGGCGCATATTCACTTGCCGCTGCAAAATGGCTGCGACCGGCTGCTTATGTTTGCAGCTACAGGGGCTCGTTTTGCAACCGTTTCTTGAATTTGACGCATTGTCGCTTACGGGACCCGACTCCATGTCGCGCCCCCCACGAGGAGTGCTGATCCATGGCCCGTCTGGCGCCGGCAAAACGGCACTTGCGTGCGCGCTTGCAAACGAACTTGCCTTCCCGTGCATCTTTGTTGATGTATGCGCACATGCTCTGTTTTGTCTGCCGCGCTTCTTTGTATTTTCTAATCAGGCGCCAACACCGCCACGTCGTTCGGCTATAGGGTGCCTCTGTGCGCTCAAAGATTGTGGGCGAGTCCGAAAAAGCCATTGCGCGGCTGTTTAGCCGAGCGCGTTCGGCAGCACCATGTCTGCTGCTGGTTGACCAGGCAAGTTTCATTTATCGGCCACGGATGTGAGCGCCCGCCCGCGATTAACATCCGATGCACAGATTGAGCATCTACTTCCGTCGCGCTCGCTGGGCGGCAGCTCGAGCGAGGGATCGTCGGGCAGAATTGTGACCCTGTTTCTGACCGAACTTGACGGCGTCATTGCCCACACAGCACCAGTGTGTGTCATCGCCAGTAAGTCGCCCACCATGCGCTAGCGCCAGACGGCTCTGCTCAGAACATGCAGCCCTGACGTTTCTGCGCCGAAAAGCCTCTCGTTCGCAATCCATGATAGATCCTGCCATATTGCGCCCGGGCCGCCTTGACGCGCACATTGCACTCGAGCTTCCAGACATGCAAGCCCGCAGGCAGGCACTCGATGGCATGCTCAGCCGCATGCCTCACAGGCTGGCTTCTCGCGACCTGGCGAGCACTGCTCGTGAGACCCAGGGCGCCTCATTTGCCGATCTGGCGGGCATCTGTCGCAAGGCGGCCATGGCTGCTGTTCGCGCAGGCTCCATGACTGTGTTGTCGTCGCACTTGCGGGAGGCGCTCGCATCCAGTAAATAGTGTCCTGCGGACAACCTGGGCTACGAATGCGGTCGTCGCGCCAGCTCCGACGTGCAGCACTTGCCCTCAATCTCCGCCCCGGTCGTCCCGCCCGCACGCCCACCCACCGTGGCCTCAGACACGACCCCGGCGCACGCGAACGCAGTCGCACGCCGCCCAGCTGACGTGCAGCTCGTCGCGCACATTCTTGGACCTATCACGAGCCCACACCCGCACTCGTGCCAGGCATGTTCGGCCCTGCGTCCTGCGCCAAGCGGTCTCGCGAGGAGTCGGGATCACCGATGGAGCTCTCGCCAACAAACGACTCGCCAGGCGGCAGTCCGACAGACGCCCCGCAGCTGATGCGTCCCGTGGCTCGACGGCCTACGGACATCCGAACTGGCGTCGAGGGCCGCCCCATCTGCAACGCATTCAGCAAACGGAGTCAGCTGCCGCAGCGTCACTTCGCCTCTCTTTGTGCTCCGAGCGAGAGCAAGCACGGCGCGCCTTCCGACCAGGGCGGGCACTTGCGCCGCTCCGCGTTCCACAACTGCCATGCGAGCGTCCAGGATGTCTCCTCGGAGCTCGGCAACGTGTCTCTTCGAGAGGACGCTGGCTGCGGCGAGCACGCTGTTCCGGCTTACCCCGCCGCTCTGCCTGCAACAGACGCTGGTTGCGGCGTGCCGCACGAACAGTCGCTCAATGCCTTGACCAAGTCGTCAAGTTGCTGCACACCGAATCCAAAGCGATCGCGCTCCGATGTGCCGATCTTGCCTCCCCTCGCGGCGCCGCCCAAGGCGACTATCGTTGGGGACATAGCGGTTTCTCTCGGCCTCGGAAAGGCGCACATCAACAAGTGCGAGCGGATCTTGGAAAAGCTGCAAAGCTGCCTCAATCCTGGCTTCAGATTCCTCAGACGCGAGGTGAGAGCTCGCGCCTGATCGCCAAACATCTTGGTGCTGACTTGGGCATAGGATATCGAATCGCAGCGATACATGGTTGTTTGGATCGCCGGCCTTGTCGACACCAACGCCTCTTGGTTTCCGTTATCGTCCATCCTCCCTGCCATGCATCGGGGCAATTTTCTGTGCGTAAGCGCGCTTGGCCCGGCTAATACTGGCAGTGTTGCGGCGCACCTCATGGCTGATGCAAACCTTTTCTCGCGTGGCCTAGCTTCTGCAACCTCAAGGAGGTTGTGAAAAAGGCGACATTCACTGCCCTCTTGGATGATGCCATCGCTATCGCCAAGCACGCCGGTATTCAAGACGAGGAGTGCAACGGTCGTAGTGTCATCGAGCACATCAAGCGCATCCAGAAACAGCACGCCCAAGACTGGGATGAGTACGAAGCGCTCACCACGACCATCGAGGCATTCCTTGTTTCGCCTCCTCCATCCGCTGTCAGTAAGAGCCAGGGCGTGCAGCAACCCGATTTCAGAAAAAGCCTTTTGGAGTTCGCTTGGGCACTCTTCCTCTCAACAACGAGTGAGTTGATCAACCTGGGCCTTTCAACCAGCGGCATGGAACGCGAGTAACCATGACAAAACATCTCTGTTGCGCTTCAATGTCAAGGACTTGCGAGCTCGCCTGTGCCTCGCAGCCGTGAAGGTCTCGCCATCTTCTGCCTGTTCTTTTTGAGCCAGCTCAAACCAAGCCAGCTGGTCTCGCTGCAAGACGGTGGGTCTGATCAATGCGTTCCCAATCGCTTTTGCATACTCACAAGACGCCGCGCGCAGCCGCAAGCTCTGTTACAGGCAGCCGCCCACAGACAAGTGCGGCCGGCACGTTCGGTTACTTCACCGCATACTTTCAAAAGTTGTGCGAAGCTCTTAAAGTCGGCGAAAAGGACGTTGACTTGCTGAAGTCGCAACTTCTTGTAGCACTCATGGTGAGCAAGCAGAATCATCCGCAAATATGTATGCTTTATGCGTACTGCTAACACGCCTTCGTGCTGGAACAATATCGACTAGTGGTGTCGCGAAAGCAATCTGCTCAAGAGCGGACCCCCTTTCAAGATCAAGTCTTTGCCGTGGGAGGAGTTTCCAGCAGCGTTCGACCCGGGTGTGAACGGGCTGCTCCATGCAAACTTGGACTCTGCGAAGCGCTTGCTGCAGATTTCGGCCATGAAGTCGAGGGCAGAGTTGGACCCAGTCATGTTTCTTGCAAGCAACGAAAGCTCAAAAGGTGCCGAATATGGCTGTAGCACTCAGTCCGTACCCTCCGAGGTCAGCCAGTCATTGAACTGACAGTTTGCAACAGCTCCCCAACGCTATGCGCGAACGCCAAGCATCAGCATGTTCAGCACCCGAAAGTCGTCGGTGCTCAGACTGCAGTTGTCAACGAAGGTAATGAGCAGGCTCGTTAAATGCGTCCTTGCGGCAGAATCAGCTGAGGCCATGATCGATGCACGCAAATTCAGGACGCACCTGGCCTGCAAACGCCAATCACTTCTCGGGCTAGCAATAGAAGCGCTCTGTCTTTAAGCAGGCACGAGGAGCTCGATGGGATTCGCAAGTTTGTTCAACGGAATGTCAGTCTACACCCTGATCGTGTGGCTAATCGTTATGAGGCTGACCTCGTGTGTGTACTACGGCCCAGTCGATTCCGCCAAGTGCAGTCAATCCTTCTGCAAAGAGAGTGCATGGGTCAACGGATCGAATGCTTGATCAGTGTACGCTCTCGCAGAGCGCCCGGAACGTTGTGATCGAAACCTGCAGTGAGCTGAAGGAAATGATTGCCGGTGCTCTCCTTGGTGCTAGCTGACGCCCAGGCCTTCAATGCAGAGCGACTTTCAGAGAAGAAGGGCAAACACAATGCTGCCTGGGAGCTTGGGCAAAGTCTTTTCTATGCGCTGCTGAGGTGGTTTTCGGCACAGTTCAGGCCGGAGCTTCAGGTTGGTCGCGAGTCATATTGAACTCTACCAGGGCATGCAACTGACTCGCTACGCCTTCTATATACGTGCGGGACACCAAAAGGACGAAGGCTTTTACAGAGCACTTCTCCTTGTGGCGCTCGAATCTGTACGCGTTGTGCTGGTGGTGAGAAAAACATTGCTGGATTGGCATGTGCACTTGCACAGTCCGCGCAAGTGACGCTCGATCGGTTGGGCAGGAGGATGTTCCACACCGCTTCCTGCGTGATCAGACTCGTGCTGAGCCGACGGATATCTTGGCCACCTCATTGGTCGTTATGGAGCACCAAGCATCGGTTAGTGATGCATTGGACTCGGCTCAATCGCTTGCTCTTCTCCGAAAGTCAAAACACTGACTCTCGATCCAGTCTAAGGAAATCCTCAACGGCAAGCTGTTCATTGTCACCGAGCGCCTTCTGTCGGCCGAAATCTGGATGGACAAGGAGTTTAAAGCGTGGTTATTGTGGACGTCCGATCCCACTCAAAGCAAGCCTGTCTAGCATTACTTGCGGGGTGCATATGTTACTGGTGCTGACTGCCATATTTTGACAGAGCCACCGACATGCAGCTCCGCAGTTGCGAGGTGGTACGCAGAGTCAACCTTTGCTTTGGCGCGACGGCCGCTTTCTGCCGATTGCTTCGGCGGTACTCCACAAAACTGGAGAACTGGGCAATATCCTGCGTGGGAGGTGCGGCGGATGCTACTTTCACGCTTTCCGCTCGGAAGAAACCGTGCTGATACTGAGCCGCGCACAGGAGTTGTTCTCGCAAGCTGTCGATCTGGCATTCAAGCGTCACAGCCGGCTCTGTCGCAGTCTTAAGCTCTCCGAAAAGCACACGGCCGATTCTTGGTCGTGCGTCTATAAGCTTCTGTGCCTCGAGCCGATGCTCGAGATTGTTTCAGATCGAAATGTCGACATTGTCGTTATGCTGAGTATCCACACCGTGGGCCAGCTCAGCGATACCAAGCCATCGTTCAAGGACATCACAAATGCGTACAGCAAAACCGACTTTTGCAGCGAAGAGGTGTGCCTGCCCTGCATTGTGCTCAATGCCCTGCCCTTCTGCTCACACTGACGCCGCGGCAAGGCATATGCAGCTGTGTTCATGGGACGGGACATGGAGCCCGCAAGCCTCGTCAAGTTTCATGACGAAATCTTCGTTGCCAAAACAGCGTCGCTGTTCAAAGGGGCAAGCCACACCCCGAGAGCCGGGTGCAGTGGAAGCAGAGCATCGTGCTGACGGGAGCCTGCAACAGTACATGCAGCAGGAGGCGTCGGTCTTGCACCGCGATGACGCCATGCAGACCGACGAAAGCCCGCCACCCAGCCACGAATATGGCAGGCATCGCGGCGCTTCGGATGGCGCCTACCCACTGCACGGCGGCGGCATGGAATGCGACGACACGAGCACGCAGAGCCTCAGTGCCCACCCGACAAGAAGCCGAACCGCCAGCGCGGGCCGATCCATGACGAGCACCATGGTCAGATCGGCCAGCTGCAGCAGCGTGGGCTCGAGCCCCGCGAATACGCCCCAGGTTGCTCGCCAGGCAAGCTCAGAGTGCACTGAGTCGCCACCTCGCGCCGCGGCGGAGTACTAACGGGGTTCGCCTGGCAGATGCGCGGGCACGGCGAGTCGCCGGTTCTGTCGAGGTCGGGACTGACGTCGAGGCGCCGCCTCGCGCTGGGATCGAGCCAGCGCGCCGCCTCGCCGCAGGTGACGCCGCAGAGCCCCGCGCCTCAGCCGTGATGGCCGCATCGGCCCCGCCCGCATCGGCCTGGGGAATGAAGCCTCGCTCTTTGCCGCCGTAAATCGGGTGAAATCACCCTGACCCAAGTCATGATCGCCCGCGCGCCCCTCGCTGTCGCCGCCGCCGCCGCCGCCCGCCGCGCGCCTGCGTCGCTGCTCAGCGCGCAGCGCCTTGCCTCGACGTCCGTCATCAGCCCCTCGTCGCTCACGCACATCGAGGCGCGCTGGTCCAAGCTGCCCGAGGCCGAGCAGGGCGCCATTGCCGACCACCTCGCCGAGCTGCAGAAGGGCGACTGGAAGTCGCTGACGCTCGAGCAGAAGCGTGCAAGTGAGTCTGCCGCAGGACGCCAGCCGCGGCGCCCGCGCGGAGCAGCACCTCTGCGGCGCCGGCGGTGGTGCGCAAGCAGGCGAGGCCCCGCCCGCCGCCGCCGCCGAGGCGCGGGCCGTGCCCGCCTGCCCGGCCGCCCGGCCGCCCGCAAGCGCAGGCGTCGCTCCCGCCATCATCAGCGCGCTTTTTTGTCTCGGTGACGCGCGGCCACGCAACCTCGAGCTGCCGCTGACCGGCGACCGCACGCCCGCGGCGTTCTCCGCAGTCTACTTCATTGCCTACGGCCCGTACGGCGCCCGCACGCCATCCGACCCCGCTCTGAACAGGAAGGTCACCGCCTGGGTCGGCGCCTTCCTGGTCGCCACCTTTGGCCTTTGGGTTGCCTGGGAGAGCTGTGAGTCGTGCCAGAGCCACCTCGTCGAGCCGCAGCAGATGGAGCTGGCGTGCACGTCGACGCTGACTCGGGCTGCCCGAATTTGCCGCCGCCACGCCTGTCGCTGCGCCGCTTGTCGCCGTTGCCGCCGCACCGTCGCTCAGCCAAGCCGCAGCCCAAGACCTTCAGCAAGGAGTGGGTCGAGGCGCAGGACAAGCTCGCGATCGAGAGGAAGCAGAACCCCTTCTCGGGCGCGTACGCCAAGGTCCTCGCCGAGGAGAGCAAGACCAACTGAAGCTCCAAAGGTCGCCGCAAATGAAGCATGGCCTGTCCGTTTCGCCAAGAGCTCCGCGCGACGTCAGCTCGGCGCCAAGATCAATCCGACCTTGGCTCGCATTCGTCATGCGGTTGTGCGTGAGGCGAGATGGTGGAGAGCGGGGGGCCTGGGCGGCCCGGCGGTTGGGCCTGCGGCCAGTCAGACGGCGCCGCGGGGCTGGAGGAGTTGCAAGGCGCGACACTTTGCCCGTCTCTTCTCATGAACACGCAGGTCTGGCGACCGCACGCTGAGGCCGCATGCGCCAGCGCGGTCCCCTGCCTCGGCTGACTCGCTCCACCGCGGCAGCTGCTCGACGTCTCGTCGCGGGCGGCGGACACCTTTGTGCCAGCGTTCTACTCAATGTTCGACCGCCAGCGCCACGCCCTCGCCAACCTGTACGGCGAGACATCGGTGCTCGTCTGGAACGGCAACACAACACAAGGCGCCGCGGCAATCGCACGATCGTACCTCGACTTTCCAATCTCGGGTGTGTGGCGGCCCATCCCGTTGGAGCCTCGGCGCCGCTTGCGCCGCTTACCGCGGACTGACCGGGTTGCCAACCAGACCACGAGGTGCTCTCGTACGACTGCCAGCCGCTGACAGAGTCGAGCGACATCCTCGTCACAATCTCGGGTCAGTAGGCCGCAGAGCAGGAGTCGCAGCGGCACTCTGCTGACGAACAGCGGCCCGCTGCATGCATTTCCTTACTTGATGGATCAATCAGGCAATGTGCGCTATGGAGACGAGCAGCGGCGCAAGCTGTTCCACCAGTCGTTTGTGTTGCGCCAACGCCCCGAGTCCAAGGGCAACTGTAAGCCCCGCGATGGGCGCATGACGAGCGATCGGCTAGCATGGGCTGATGACCGTCCGACTCAGACTTTATTGTTACCGACACATTCCGCTTCGTCTGATTGGGACACCATGAGTTGTTGCTGTGTTGCACGGATTAAACCTCTTTCCCAGCCATCCAACGCTAGCGCGACGCCCAATTGCCTCAAGTCCTTGAGCCGTCTCACGACCGCTGGCTTCCTCTCCCAATCGCGCATTTCTGAGGCGATGTACAGGTCAGCCGCAATATACAAGACGCCATCTTAATATGTAAACGGCCACAGGCTCTAATGCAGCGAACCTTGAAGTTCAGCCCATGGAGAGTGCTCTTATTCGCGGAAAGACTTGCGCGGTCGCAAGAGCATCCGTGGGGTGACGAGCCGCATTCTTCGATCCTTGCGGATGTGGGTGTGCCCGAGTCGGGTTTCACACTTGTCCCGTAAGCTCTCAAGCCATTTCCAACGGGGAGCTGATGTGAGCCGGACGGCCTGCGCCGGCACTGCTCGAGACGGCTCGCTGATGCCGTCGGTACGCGCCCGCCGTGGACAGCTCGTCCCAGCCGTCTGCGCCAGAGTCCATGCCCCTCAACGAGCATCCAACCTGGGCAGCCTTTCGTTCCACGCTTTGCTTCGCTGAAGGTCGGACGTCTGCGCCTCGAAGGCGGCGACACCTGGCCCTGCCTACCGCTGACGTCCTGTCCGCATCGCCCGCCACCCGCGCGCTGCTCGTCGTGCGCTGCTCGCCGTGCGCTGCTCGCCGTGCGCCGTGCGCTGTCGCCTCTGGTCGCCCAGACTTACACAACGACCCGCCGTCGCCCGCGTCGCACTCTATCCCAATCAAGGACGAACTCGTTGTCGTGAGCTGCTCACACTGCAGCCGGCCCGTAATCCAGAGCGGCTTTGCAAGGCACCTCGGTGCGCTTGACCTCCCGCTGCCCGCTGCCCGCTGCATCCCTGCTGCTCGACGCGCCAGGCGCAGTCGATCATCCGCGCACGCGCAGGTTCTGCTGACGCAATCGCAACCCGCGGTGTTGGCGGGTCCGGCATCGCTGCGCCTGCTCTCGCTCGTGGATGCCCGCTCGCCCACCCGCTGGCTGGCCGACAGAGATCTGCAAGCAGCGCATGTCCTCAAAGCCCAACAAGCTTCCCAAGTCGTCGTCCGCAAGCTCGCTCGTGTCCAAGAAGAGGAAGCCGCCGCAGACGATGCCTGCGTCCATGTCGACCGCCTCGACCGCCTTTCCAACAACTATCGCAGCGCTTCCGCAGGCGCAGGCGCAGGCGCAGACGCAAGCGCACTTGCAGGCCGCCCAACAGACGCAGCCGCCGGCCGGCTCTCCTGGGACCATCGCATTGCAGGGCCACGCACACGTGGCACCCCCAATCGCGACCCAAGCGGCGTTCACCCCAGCCTCATCGCTCGCGCACTTTGCTGCGCCATCGATACCGCACCAGATGCCTGCTGTGCAGACGCTTGCGGCCATGGCACCTCCTCCACCAATGGCTCCCTCTGCGTCTGCATCCTCGCACACAATGCCCTCGCCCGTGCCAGCGCCGGCCACGCCGCGCCAGGAAGGTACGCGCCTCTTGCAGATGCCGACATGACGCGGTCATGCCTTCGAAACAGGCTGACGATGGTCCGCGCGCAGCCGCGCATCCATCCCAGCCATTGACGCCCAGGGCCAACCGCGGCGAGGCCGCAAAAGATAAAAAGATCAAAGGCGGCCCAGTCAACTTTGATAGCCAATGCGGTGTTATGCTCGATAACGGCACTCCGTGCGCTCGCTCCATCACCTGCAAGATCCACTCAGTCTCGTCCAAACGGGCTGTCGCCGGCCGCAGCCTGCCATACGACACCCTCTACCAAGAGCACCAAACGCGGTCTATGCTGTCGCGCGGGAACAAGGGTGGGTGGCGGCGTGTTGTGTCGGCTCTTGTCCGCCGTTCTGACTGCATAATATGGCAGAGCGCACGGCAATTGCCGCAAAGTCGATTCCGCGGCCCGCCGCGGCGGCGCCGTCGGTCGCTGAGAAGATAAACCAAGAGGAGGAAGTTTCGCGCGTGCTCGCCGCCCTACGATCGTTTGCCCCTACGTCTCTCGTGCCGACGTCGCAGTCGTGCTCATCTCTCGGCAGCTGGGCTCAGTATAAGCGACGGATGGCGATGGCGGACGTGTTCCGCGATCGCGACGCCGCCGCGTCGACCTCGGGCGCGGCAGCAGGAATGGCGGCACCGCCAGGCACGCTTCTTGGCACGCCGGGCTTTCGCTCCTGAGCTCTTGCATCCAACAAACGCATCGCAAAGATGTCGCAATAAAAAGGCGCTGCCAGGGCATTCTTCTTGAAGCATGGCAACCAAAAGAAAGGCGGAAATCGAAAGAAAAGAGATGCACGCCCATGAAAGAGAAAGGGCGAGCAGCGCGCAAAGAGAAAAAACAAAAGGAGGAGACAGGAGGCAGAGGCAGCCGAAAGAGGGCGGACGGGTCGGCGAAAACAGCCGATCACGCCGTGGCCATTTGGGGCACCCGCGACATGGAACTGTTGATCGACTTGGCGACCGTTTGGAACAGACGCTCGATTTCCGGTGCGCCGGTAATAAAGTTCGAGTCCCAAAAGTTGTAGCGCGGATTGCGGAACAGCTCGATAACCGTAATCAGCAGACCGTAAGGATGCGGCCTGTTGACAATCAGGCGTTCGACGAGCACTCTGAGCTCCGGTGGTTAGCTTGGAGCAACAGCAGCACGACCTCGCATGAGCAAAGCGCACACACCTTGTGATCTGCTCTTGGATGATTTCTTGGCTTGCTTCGGCAAAGAGATACAGCAGCACGCAGCTAAAGTAGTGGGTGTGGCTGTTGGGATACCGCAGCTGGTTGGCGATGGCGCTCAAGAAGAGGTATCTGCCTGAAGACGAGTGCCGGGCAAGGTGTCAGCGAGGACAGCCAACGCAGCAGGCGGCCGAGCCAAATAAACAAACGAATAGAAGGGCACACACCCTCAGTGTCCAGGTCAACGACAAGCTGCTGGAATATGTCCATTGGCGCGCTATGGGTGATGGGCGAGGTTCCTTGCACCTGCTGCTTGTGCTGCGCCTGAGCAATCGCCTGCACGCCGACGTAGAGCACCAATGCGTTGATCACGCGCACGTTGTACTTGGACGCGCCGGGTGCCGCCGCAGAATCGTTGAGCAGCAAGCGGCTGCGCAGATCAATCAGAAACGACACTGGCCCGCGCGTCTTGAGGTAGGCGTCGATATCCTGCTTGAAGCCGTCTGCGGCGAGGCTGCGCGTGTAGTCTGAGAGCACCCGCGGCGGCTGATTGATTTCGGGGAGCAAGTCGACCTTGAGATTGGGCGTGAACGGATCCGGGAAGCGCATGTTGCGCGGAAAATCGCTCAGAATCAGATTGCGCAGCTGGATGCATGTGTGCGGGATCACATCCACGAGACTGAAGTGGTAGTCGCACAGGAAGCCCGGGAAGTCGCGTAGCAGCACCAGCAGGATGCGCAACGTGCCGCGGTAAAGAAGTCGCGTCGTCTCAGTCAGTTGGGTCTGCTGAAGAAACGGGTCGAGGAACTGGAACAGCTCGACGAGCAGGCGCTGGAAATACGGCCAGAACCTCTGGTTCTCCGACAGCAGCAGCCGCGGCATAAAATTGCGGTGCGAGATAAGCTGCATCCAAGCAAACGCAAAGCCGGGGAGGAAGGACGGCTGCAGCGTGTTGAACGTATTGCTGCAAAAAAAAAGGCACCGGAACAGCGAGCGTCAGCAAAAGCCGGCTGGCGGCGCACGCTGTTTCTGCCGACAGAGCTCACACCTGATAGCAGACAGAATCTGGATGTCGATTGGCTGCAGCTGCATCTCGTACTGCCGTAGGTCATTGAGCAGGCTGGAGAACAGACGGAAGAACGGACGCTGATTGAAGTGCGTCTGGCTCTGCTCGTGGGCGTGCACAAGAACAAGGACAATGATCGAGAGGATCTTGGCCGTCAGGTTCAGGCGCGCCTTGTTGTCGTCGGCACCCGCGGGATCCGAGTGGTGCACAACAAGCAGCACAATGAGTCGCGCAAACGCATCGACCGCCTGATAGGCACGGGCCGGTGCCACGTTCGCCGCCTTGATGTTGTGGTAAGACTCGATGCTCAGCTCAGTGCAGACGCGGAAAAAGAGCGGCGAGATGGCGTCGACCTTGAGGATGTTTTCGAGCTGCGAGACAAACTGAATGTGCGCCGCTTCGCTCGAAGATGGATGGTTGTAGATGTGGACCCACTCCTGGAAAACCAGCCCAAGACGCATGCGCACAGCAGAGCTCTCGAGATCTTGAGAGACGACCTCCTTGACCGCGACAATCGCCGACGCCCTTTCAATGCTGTCGAGAACCTGTGCGACGCTGTTTTGTGGCGGGAGCCGTAAAGGTCAGCGACAACGCCGTGGGGCTCCAAGCGCTTATCACAACAGCTGCTGCTGTTAATATTGCTCGCTTGCAAGCGCGTACCTTGGTGCAGCGACGCCTCGCGCGACAAGCTTGGAAAGTGACTGGGTTGTGAACAGAAAGTCTGTGTGGAAGGCAAAATCCTTGCGCTCCAGCAAGCACGCCGACAAGAGCCCTGCTGCAAACTCAATCACGGCAGGTCGTCCGGTCTCGATCTGACGCGCAAGCTGCATGTCGAGCTCGGCGATGCCCAAGAGGTCGCTGTCGAGAAGCACCATGGTCACATTGACGTCCAGTTTGCGCTGCAATGCACATGCTCCATTTGTCAGCACCGCAAGGCGCACTGAACGTCAGAGGGCCGCCACACAGTCTGACCTCGTCATCGTTATACAGGAACCACTCGCGCAGCTCCTTGCCAAGGCCCTTGGAAAGGTCGCAGAATCGCTTCAAGATGAAGACATACACAGTCCGCGCCAGCGGGGAGCTGCTCTTGTACAGAAGTTGCACAATCTTTTGCGAGAATAGGAGCGAAAACTCCTCGAGCGACGGGGTCTGGGTGAACAGCAGCAGCACCTGGGCAATGAGGGCGCGGATTTCGTGCTGCGGTGGGAGAGCTCCCAGCGCCATGGACGCGTTCTCGGTGAGCTGCTTGTCCAGCTCAGCAACGACAAACTAACGAAAACAGAGTCATTGGAAACAGCGTCAGGAGGTCAGTCGGGATCTCGCATGGAAACAATCAGCAGCTAATGCTTAGCGGAACACGCACGCCGAATTTCTCGACAATCTGCTGTGCAGTTAGGACAGGCATAGCTTCGTCGACTGGCGCCGCAGCAGGCTGTTGAGGCGCGGCGCCAGCGGCGCCATGTTGATCGCGCTGGCTCATGCTCGGGCGCACGTGTCGCTCGGCGCTGTGCGAAATGCGGCCAAAGTCCTCGTAGACACGGAGCTGCCAAATGCACACACAGTTGCAGATGTGGTGTCAAAAGTGCATC
Source organism: Polyrhizophydium stewartii (assembly GCA_027604665.1). Classification (NCBI taxonomy): domain Eukaryota; kingdom Fungi; phylum Chytridiomycota; class Chytridiomycetes; order Rhizophydiales; genus Polyrhizophydium; species Polyrhizophydium stewartii. The sequence goes on along the minus strand of JADGIZ010000189.1, from coordinate 213 downwards.
GTTCCAAGCCGGAAAATCGCCATGATAATAGAAAGAAAGCCACCTACCTGATGGGGCGTGAGTCCACCATGGCGAAGGCGAAGGCCCTCAGGAAGCACTGACGGATACCGCGACGAAGCATACACCGCCATGTCGACATATGGCTGGTTTGAGCGCTGCAAACAAGAAATTGTCAGGCGGCTTGTTGACACACACACACACACACACACACAC
>JADGIZ010000188.1:0-20526 GCA_027604665.1 Polyrhizophydium stewartii | reverse complement strand
GGCGGGCTGCGCCGTCAGGGTCGCGGTCGAGGCGACTGCCGCCGCCACCGCGGCGGCGAGCTGGTGCGGCGTGACGGCGGCAGCGGCGCCCGGCGCCGACGGCGCGGCCCTGCCGGGCCCCTCGGGCGCCGCGGGCGTCGCGCGCATCGCGGGCATCTCGGCGGCCGCGGGCGGTGCGGGCGGTGCGTGCACTGCGGGCGCCGCGGGCGCGGCAACGGCGAGCGACATGTGTCAGGCGTTCGGGTCCAAGGGAAAAAAACCAAAAACGCCCAAGCCACGTGGCCGACGGGCAGGCGCCGCGCCCGGCCAGCTCACCCTGCTCACATCGCCGGATGCCCGCCGTCGGTCTTCTCCGCCCGGCGCCCGCATGCTCCGCCCTGCGGGCTGACGCGCTGCATTGGCACCCGCCGCGCTGCTTTGCGCGGGCCTGCCCTCCAACCGGTCATCCCTCACCCCGCTTCGGTGACGAGACCCCGCCGCCGCCGCCGCCGCCGCCGCCGCCGCCGCCGCAGCAGCAGCAGCATCGGTGCTCCCCTCTACCCGCCGGATCCAGCCGCATCGCCGCGCTTGCCACACCGCGCGGCACCGCTGCAGCAGGCCCAAAGCCCAGATCCAGCGAGTTCATCCCGCATCCACGCAACTTGATCCGCTCAATCTCGCGCCATGGCACTGCAGCCGCCGCCGTCGCTGGGCCGCGCCAACTCCAGCTTCACGGATATGGAGTACGCCTCCAACGTCTCGACCTTCCAGCCCTTCCAGCGCAACCGCCGCATGACGAGCCTGCCGCAGGATGAGCTCGGCTTCCTGCTGCGCGAGTTCAGGCACGAGCTCACAAACAGCGCGTCGCCCTTTCTGCAGCTCACAGCCAACTCGTACCGCCGCGAGGCGCTCATGGCGCTGCGCCGCGCACTGCTGCGCGGGCTGCTCGAAGACGTCGGCAGCTTCGGCATGCCGCCCCTGCAAGAGTCGCTGCCCGCGCGGCCCGGCGCCGGCTTCCAGTCCACGCTCGCCGACATCGGCGTCGGCGATATGGGCCAGAGGGCGCACGCCCCAAATGACTATCTCCACCATGTGTCGCACGCCGCGCAGTCGTGGTCCTTTCTACGCTTCCGAGAGCTCATGCGCAAGACCAAGCCGGACAGGCGCATCCCGCAGCCCGTCTGCGGCCTCATCGAGAGCGCACACTGGGCAGTCATCGCCTCCGAGATGCCGCGCTCTGACGGCGTCTCGCCTGACGACGAGGACGTTGCCGACGAGCAGGTCTGGGACCGCTACTGCGTCAAGATCCTCGGAAAGGCGGGGCCAATGCCGTCGTCGTCCGACCCCGACGGCGTCATCGCCCTCATGGGCATACGCGAAGAGGCTCTGTCGTACTTTCTCGAGCACATCCAGCTCTGCCTGCACCACCTCAACACAAAAGAGCTCGTCCAAGCCATCTTGTACTGCAACAGCCTCTCGACCGCACCGGTCCTGCTCGCGCACCTGTGGTCGCACGCGGTTGCGCACATCGCCGCCGAAGAGCTGCGAGACCAAGTCCTGCCCAAGGTCATCCTCGCAAGCACGTGCCGCAGAGAGCCCTGGAGCGTCGCGGCCATGCGGGTCATCCTCGAAAAGGTCAAGCACATCATCACCTCGGACCTCATCAACTCGGTGCTCGAGTACGCAGCCCACATGCACGACGCAGACTGCGGCATTTTCGTCATTGAAAACTACCGCGACCTCATCACCGTCGAGGGTATCATCGCCGCCGTCATTGCCGCCTCGGGCAAGGGCAACGACCACATCCTGGCGCTGCTCGAGGTCTTCATCATCGAAAAGATTGACTCGGACACAGACGCCAACGCCAGCGGCCCTGGCTCTGGGCAGGCTTGGGTCGTGGACTCGACTCTTGATATCACGACCCAATTTGGCGCGCGCGTCGGCGAGTTCACCGCCCTCGTCTCGCCCTACATCTATCTCTGGCTCGGCGTCTCTGCATACGCCGGCCACGCCAAGCACACGACCATCACCAACCTCATCGACTTTTACAACGACACCTTCGAGTCGATCCTGCTCACGTCCATTGACGAGACCAAGCACCGCAAGTACGTGCGCACCCTCTTCCACATGGCCTGCCGCAAGAACCACTGGAACATTGTCTGGTCCCTGATCGAGAACAAATGGATGCCCTCGGACATTCTAGACGCCGTCCGCGAGGCCATCTCGCTCGGGCACCAAAAGATCCTGCACATTCTGCTCGAGTCCATGCTCGTCGCGGACCCAAAGATCAAGACACCGACAGGCTCTGTGCCGGTCATCTTCCGCAAGCCGTCGATCCTGCGCGCGCTGCCACTGATCGCCAAGCGCTTCCCCGGCGAGGTGGCCTGGTTCCTCGAGCAGCTGTCGCTCGTTCCCATCCCGGGGTGCGTGCCGCGCACCACCGATCACGATCCAGTCGTGCAGGCGCGGCTCGTGCGCGGCGTGCGTCTCGGCAAGATTGCCCTCACAGACGTCACCAAGCCGCCCGACCCGGCGTGGCCGCCAAACTACCTGTGGGACAATCTGCAGCTCGAGGGTCAGCTGCGCCGCGCGGGCATGCGGCGCGGCGAGAGCGACTATGAGAAGGAGTGCGTCATCTGCATGGCCCCCGAGGCCCTCGTCACAGAGCAGGCGCTGCGTGACGGCGTTGCCCCGTCGTTCGCGATCGAGACCAACGCCTTGATACGCTTGCTCAGCACGGGCGACGAGGCCATCATTCTGAATCCCATCACGCAGGCGCTCATGGAGTACCACTGGCACGTGGGCCGCTTCTGGTGGCGGTACGCTGCGCAAATCTCGAGTGTCGTGCTCTTCATCGCCGCAACGTCGTATCTCTTTGAGCTCGTCGTCGTCCAGCAGATCACAGGCACGCCGATCGACTACGGCACCCTCGTCGGCGTCTGCACTTCGACGTTGGTTCTCGCCGCCATCTTTCTGGTCCAAGAGTTCCGGCAGTTTCTGGATCAGCCCATGGACTACGTCACATCGATCGCCAACATGATGGACCTTGGAATCCACATCTGCGTCATCTACATCGTCTTCCAAGGCGCGATCGCGCGGCAGACCATCAAGCCGCTCATCATGTCGATCGTGCTGCTGCTGCTTTCTGTGCGCCTGCTTATGCACTTGCGCATCCTGCCCTCGGTCGGCCCGCTCGTGCGCATCACCGTGCTCGCGTCCGTCCATGTCCTGCCCATCCTGATTCCCATGTCTATCATGGCGTTTGCGTTCGCCGGCGGCATCTATCTCGTCGAGACGGGCGAGGTCCCCGGAACGCGCTGGACCAACATCTGGATCGCGCTGCAATACGTCGTGACCATGATCACATACGACTACAAGTGGGTCACATCGAGACTCACGTCATCACAATGCACCTTGCCGCGTGCTGACTGGGAATCTGTGCCCACTGCATCACAGTGTACTCGACGACGCATCTCGCTTCGACATCTTCTTCCTGCGCATCGCCTACCACATTGTCTACATTATCTTCTTCCTCAACGTCATTATCGCCTTGATGACCGTCAACATTGCCGATATCAGCGCCAACACCACGGCCGCATGGCTGGTCGAAGTCGCCCAGCTCATGGTCGAGCTCGAGCTCTATTGGCCGTACCCGATGAAGATCCCGCACGCGGCCAGCGGTGCCGGCCAGCACGGCCATATGGAGGAGTACCTGATGAGCAAGATTGGCTCGATCACGAGCGCGGGCTCGAGCGTGCACTCGATTAAGATCGACGACTGCAACGACGGCGACTCTGGGACATATGCGTCCGCATCGTCTCAGTTTATGGCGCAGCTCAGCAGGCACGGCGTGGTGCTCTACACAGGCCAACGCGACCTCGTCGTCGAGAAGGTCTGGTGGAGTGGCTTCCCTCGCCTGACAGAGGCAGCGCGCAAGCAGTCCACCTTTGGCGCCGACTCCTCGCGGCCAAGCCCAACAGCGGGCGGATTCCCAAACGTATCGAGTCCAGCAGGAACAATCCCGGGCGACGATAAACCCTCGATCGGATTCATAGGCACCATCAAGGAGCGACTCAACGCAGCCAACACGCTCAAGCCCAACGGCGTCTCGGGCCTTGCCAAGATGCTCAGCGGCGCCACCAATAACTCCAGGCTGCAGCAAGCTGCCGACGAGCACCGCAGTGACCCCTCCTCCCAAGTGCGCAGCGCACGCGTGTCGGTCAGCCTCCGACAGCGCGAGTCCATCATCTCGCGCAACAACCGGCGCGAGTCGTACATGAGCAACCGCGGCGCTCAGCCCGTGACCTTTCGGCGCGACTCGGGCGAGAACTTTCGCGAGAGGCTGCAACAGCAAGTCATTCGCGGCGGCACGACGTCGGGAGGACACGCTGAGAGCGGCAGTGGCCACAACCACGGCTACGACTCGAATGGGGACACCCGAAAGGACGACGATCATCACACAGGCAGCGGCGAAATATTGGAGCCGCAAAACGAGATGCTGCTCAATCTAAATCATTCGGCCATCATGCGGCGACCAACCTTGACAGTCACGTCGATCCTGCACAAGCGCGCCATGGTTCAAGCACGCGACTCGGAGGGCTCCATGAGCGACACGGGCGACCGGCCGCACCTGACGCGCAAGGACTCTGAGCAGTCGCATGGGAGGCTCAGCGTGCTTGGGGATCAGATCGGGGTTTCGGGACCCAACAATATGCTGCGTCGCAAGACATTGCACGACTTTCACCGCGCAGCAGGAGCGAGCTCTGCCAACGGCAGCGGCGGTGGTGCTGGCGTACAGATTGACACCTCGAGCATCGGCAGCCAGCCGCTGCATCCGGGCATGATCGGCAGCACGCGCAATATGCTCTCGGACGATCGCATCGCCGGTGAACGCTCGGCGTCACAGCTGCAGCTCCGCGGTGCGACGGCGACACCGGAAGACAACGACCGCCTGCGCTCGCTCGTCTCTGGCATCGACAGCTTCATGCGCATCGAGTCCCGGCGCACGCGCGACGCCCTCACGCGCATGGACGAGCGTATGCGCGCGTCGCAGACCTCGCAGACCGAGTCGCTCGACGAGGCCTTGCGTGAGATCCGCGCCCTCAAGGCCGACCTGCGCAAGCTCACCAGCTCGCTCAAGAACATTCTCATCAGCGAGAGCGACTTGCGCAACTCGGCCGGCAGCGCCGCCCACATGTCACCCCGCGGGCCAGCGTCTATGGCCGGCACCGGCGCTGGCACGTCGACGCAGTCTGGCTTGTTCGGCATGGTCTTTGGCCATCGCAACATTACGCGGACGCACCCGATGGATGGCGACGCCGCGTGAGCTGAGGCATTCTGCGTAAAAACCCAGTCCTGTACGCACATAATCTCACTTTTTCCCAAACATACTCACACACAAACACACATACGCGCAAAAGTAAGCGCACTAAATATCTCGCTGAATCGCTGCGTCACCGGCGCTCTGTATTTCTGAGTGTGTCTCTGGGGTCGCAGCAGAAGCGAGGGGAAGCTTGCGTTGAAAGGAAAGAAGAGCGAAGGCTGAGCGCCATCGAAACCGACCCTAGCTTGGGCAGTGCGCCAGTCAGTGCGAGTCCTGAAGAGACCCGATTGCCTTGGCCATGCTGTCGTTCTCGAGCTTCATCATAGCCATGTTGATCGAGGAAGCACCAAGAACACGTGCTTCAGCTGCAAGACAGATACAGTCACGATTCATCAGCTGACGGATCCATTTGACGCTCGGCTGCGTGGATCCGGCATACCTTGCTTGGCATCGAGCGCCGAGCGGGCTTTAAAGATATCGGCAGTCGGGGCATATGCGTTGCTCTCGGTGAAGGATGGTCCGCGGCTCGGCCCCAACCCGCTGTCCTGGCGTAGCGGCGCAGCTTGCAGGTCGATCGGCATGCCGGCCGGCTGCTTCTGCACGGTTAGCCCGGCAAGACGGGCCGAAAGCTTTGCAGCAGCATCGAGTGATGCAGTTTGCTCGACGGTCGGGACAAGCTTGCGCGGAATAGCGCCCGATGCCCCAGCGGAGTTGCGCCGGTGGAGCATGCGAGGTGGGCGGGCCGCTGTTTGGACGCGGTCGATGTTCTTGGCCGTCACGGTGATGTCAATGGCAGGCACCAAGGCGATGCGGGAGGTCGTGACGAGCTGCTCGCGGTTGTGCCCGGTCTCGGCCAGCGTAAGGCTGTGCTTGCGCGTGCGGTTCCGAGTGCTGGACGCAGGGTGCCTGTTGGCCGAGATCGGAGCATCGTTGGATGCGCTGTAGCCGCGCTGTTGCGTGTTGCTCGTGCCGCCAGACTGCTGCTGTTGCTGCTGCTGTTGCTGGCCCCCAGCATTGCTGATAAACGACACACGCCGGGTCCACTGCTGCGAGCTCGACCCGCCGCCGGCCGCCATGTCGTCTGCGTCGTGGAACGCATCGTCGCTCGACGAAGTGATGGAGCTGAACGACTCGGGCGACGTATAGTCGTCCGCAAGCTGCTTCTGGTCGCGGATGTAGCGCTCCATTATCTCCTTGTCACTTTCAATGGCCTCGGATTGCTGTTGCTGCGACGGCTTGCCGCGGGGACGGCGCGATTGAGATGCCTGCGGCTTAGGACCTGCGATTGAGTGCTGCGCGTCCAAAGTGTCCGAGAGACGCGGCTGGGATGCGCTTCGCATGGCTCGTTCTGCCGTGCGACGACCGCGGGATGGCTCCTGCGTCGACAGCTCGGGCCGGACCTTGCGCTCAAGGAACTTGATGCGCTCGTCCTGGCGCTTGATGATGCCAATCACTTGCTCGACATCGAGCTTGTCAGCACCTTCCACGACTGGCTGCGGTCCAGGCACCGGACCCGTTGCTGTTACGGCAGCCGCAACAGCAGCGGCGGCAGCGGCAGTGGACTCCTTGCGGATCTTGACAAATTGGCCGCGCAGCCGCGAGTTCTCCTTCATCAGCCGAGCAATCATATAATTAGGGTCCGACAGCAGTTGGGTTTCGTCGGCGCCCGTCACCAGTTCGTCAATCAGCGCCTGCACGCCAGCTCCCGTACGCTCCATATCCTGCGTGTCGCTGCCGCGGTCGCTCGGCTCGCCACTGGCGTTGGCGGCAATCTCCGAGTCCGTATGCTCGACGACCGAGCCAGTGCTGTCGCACACAAGGATCTGCGGTGCAGCGGTGGAGCTTGCGCGCCGCGAGCCAGGATGAACATGCTCTGGCGGCTGCAGCGTCTGCCCAGACACGTGCGTCTGCATCTCGTAGGCGGTCGCATAGCTCGTGCGTCGGCTTGCCAGCTCGCGGAAGGGATTGCGATGCGTCGCAGTCGGTTGCTGAGTCTCTTGCACGCTGCTCTCGGCGACGGCTGCAGGGCCATCTTTGCGGATGTTGATCATCCGCAGCAGCGATGTGCGGAATGTTTCAAGCACACCCGTCGAAGGTGGCTGCTGGGTGTCGCTCGGCCCGGGTTCCGCGCGCTGCTCGGAGTGCTGCTCGGCAGGGAATCCGCCTGGCAGCCGCTCGCTGATGCTGACTCGGCGCAAGTTGCTGGCGCGACTCGGCCGACGCGGAGTGGTGTCCGTGTTCGGATCAGCGAGCCCAGATGTGGCGGCAAGGATCTGGGCTTCGAGAGCGTTCGCCTGCGGGATACTCGGCTCGACGGGCTTGGTCGGCTGCAACCGCTCAAAAGCCTCGAGTGCCGCCTGCGCTGCAGTCAGATGCTGGACCGCGCGCGCGTGCAGCTGGCTCCATTCCGCTCCTCCGACGCTCAGCTCGTGCGGTGGTGCAGAAGGGCTCAAGTCGATGACGTCGGCCATGACCAGGCGCCGGCGAGTCTCAGCCGGTCCGCTCTTGGCGCGGCGAGTTGGCGAAATGCTGTCGCTTCGGCGGCGGCGATGGGGGCTGTGCTTAGAAGCCAAAGGTAGCGTGGTCGGCGGCTGCTCCTCGGCAGCAGCGCTGGCGTCCTGGTGAAGCGGAATATCGACAAGAGGTTTAAACTCGTTCCACGACTTGAAGACCAGCGGATCGCGCTCGACGCCATTCGGGTGCGCCGGAAGGCGCTGGCGGCCAAGCGGCTCGCTGGTCGGGTCCATGCCAGCCTTGAGATCATGACCATGTGCAGGCGTGACAAGCTTGAGGACCTTGACAAGCGTCTTGGCTGTCTCTTCGCGCAGCACAATGCTGGTAAGAATCTCGTTCTGGGCCTTGGCGCGGAACGCACCGCACTTGTCGAGCGTCTCATTGAAGCTGGCCACGATCCGCGCTTGCTCGCGCTCATCGTGAAAGTGCTTTGCAAGCGCCCTCATCATGACAGTCAGCTCGGTGATGCTTTGGACGGTAAATTCCTTGTCGGCCTGGATCTTTTCAATTTCGCGCGCAGTGTCGACGAGCCGCTGGCGCTGCTTTGCGAGTGCGTCGCTGATCTTGACGCCCGCTCCCTGCATCCATGTCTCGGACGGAAGCGAGCGCAGCCGCACAATCATCAGCTGGCTCGCGCGACGCAGGTCCTCGATGTGCTGGATATCGGCGTCACGCTTTGCGACGACAGCGTCAAACTGCGCGGCCATCTTGGTATTGCGCTCGTCGACAACCGCAGTAGTATCGGCTGTGCCTCCGCTCTCCAATAGCACCGGAACCAGCGCAGAAAGCTTCTCCTCGGTCCATTCCGTGCCGCCAAACTGCACCACGTCAGACTCGTGCGCGGCCTTGATCTCGGCGTACACGGCACGCAGCTGTCGCAGCTCGTTTTCTTGCTGCAGAACCTCAGACTGCAGCTCGCCGATTCTAAGCATGAGCGCCGGGTCAGACGGAACGCGGAGCAGGTCGATGTTGTCGAGATGCATGCGCGACTCTTGGATGTTGAGCGCCATAAACTGGTGCAGGCGATCGAGGTTGCTGACGAGTTCGCCGCTCGAGAGCGTCTTCTCGTCGGACTGGTACTCGCGCATGCGCTTCAGCAGTGCGTGGCTCTGTGCGCGCAGCTCCTCGTGGCTCTGCACACCGGCGCCAGGGTCGGCGATATTCGACTGTGCCGGGTGCGGCAGCGGCAGGCCAATCTTGGCCATTTCGCTGAAAGATCCGGGTCAGCTTTGTCTCAACCTGGCGGGCCATCTGGGGAGTGCAGCATACGCACTCGTCAATGGACTTGACAAGAGCATAGAGCTTGGTCTGTCCGGAAAGCGCCGCGTTGCGGCTTTCCTCAATCACGGCCTTGACGTCCTCACGATGGTTCGGGGCAATCAGGACGTGGATCACATCGGCATATTTGGCAAGGTCCGGCACCGCTTCCTGGAAGGGCGATGGATTGACGAGCGCTTGTGGCGGTCGCTTGAGCGGAGCCAAGAGGCGCACATCAAAGGGCGTCTCGTGGATCTCATGGTGATTGGCGGCCTCAACGAGCAGCAGCGCGTTTTGGATCGTGTCCACAAAGCGCTGTGAGGTCGAACCCAGATGTCAGCAAGCAAGAAGCCCTTCTCCTCGTGCTTCAACCAGATTTCCAGCTTGCCTTGACGTTGTCGCGCAGGATGCCGCCAACGTCGAGCGCATACTTGAGAGCCTCGGTGACGAGGTCGCGTGCGACGCCAATGCGCGCGATGCGCTCGGCAACTACACGCTCGGAGGAGACGCTCGGGCCCGTGTGAAAGTGGGCGATGGCGCCAAAAAACACCGTCTTGGCCTTGATAGTGCAGATCCACTTGCGCGGGAACCGCTGACGCAGCAGGTTGGTGCCGACTTTGGAGTGGCGGTAGGTGACGTCGTACAGGTCCGAAGTGTAGACGGCGACGAGCGCCATGACGGAACTGGACGACTTTTCTGCTCCGTCGCGGCGCCAAAGTCAGTCCGGAGATAGAGATGAACGTCGAATCGCGTTGGCCATCAACACGCACCGTCGCACGCTTTGTGGTAGAAGCACTCTGCGGCCTGAGCAAGCATGAGAGCAACAAGCGCCGTCAGCGTCGTCTCGCTGAGGTCGGCGGTCTTGTCAACTTTGGTTTTGAAGCGCTGGGTGAGCGAGTCGCGGATGTAGCTCAGCACACCGGCCGCTTTCTGGCAGTCGAGGTATAGCATGCGTCAGTTGACACGCGATGCCATTTTGGAGCGACCCCATACTCGCTCGAGGACAGACCTGGAAGTTGGCTGCGGCCTGCTTCTTGCCGTCGGCGGTCCAGAGCCTGCCTTGCGACCCCAGCTGCGAGTATATGGCGGCAATGTTAAAGAGCGTGCTGGCCTTTTCATACTGGATGCAGCGGCTCAGGACTGGATCCCCTCAATAATGTCAGAACTCAACGCACAGACCTAGCGAGGAAGAGCAGCCAACTTGCCCTGCTTCTCGGGAGCAAATGCCTCGAACCAGCTAAACTCAATGTCAACCTTGCCCGTCTCGAACGGAAACTTGTCCTCGAGGTGGAGCAGCTGCGCGTAGTATCTGGCCAGGCGTGTTTGTGAGCGACGCACAACGCGACAAACAACAGGCGGCAGGACTCACTGCGCGAGCTTGTCGATGCCGCTCGTGGAGCGTTCGGGGAGCCCCGCGTGGATGCGCATCTGGTTGAGCGCATACCACTGCGAGTCGCTGGGAAGCAGCGCCGCGAGCGGGTGTGGGCTGCTCTCGGCCGGGTAGTAGTCCTCGAGGCGTATGTCATGCTCCTCGCCCACCGAATATGGGCTCGGCGCGCGCTGCTCTTGGTCGCGTTGATCGGATCCGCGCTGCGCGATTGCGGCCGCTGCAGATGGCGGCAGAGATGCGAGCAGGTGCGGCAGCAGTTCGCGCTGGAAGTCGAGGAAGGCATACTCTTCCTGCTGCTGGGGCAGCTGTTGCTCCTGCTGGTTGCGCTGCGGAGACCGCGGACCAGAGCGCGTCGGCGACACCGGGCGGCGCATCTCGATGTCCACGCCACCGCCGGCCTCGGCGCCGAGAGCAGCGGGTGCGGCATGCGGGCGGGCCGGGGATGCCGTGCGCTGCGGTGACTGCGTGCGGGCCAGCGACTGGGCCTCCTGCGAGCGCGGGCCGAGTGCGCGCCGCGGGGCTTGCATCAGCATGGCCATGAAGGACGCCGCGGCCGTCTCGGCCTTGGATGGCGGTGGCTTCACGGTGACGGGCCGGGCATTTCGCTTGGTGGGCAGGCCCAGGAACGTCGATGCCTCGCCCGCACCCTCGGTGCGTTCGGGGCAGTTGTTGAACGGAAGCGAGGCCGGATGCGGGGCTGTAAAGAGCTCCGAGAACGAGTGCGTCGCCATTGCGGTGGGCCGGCGATGCCTCGCTCGCCAAGATCCGCGAAAGAACGTGTGCTGCTGTTGTGTTGGAGGTCTTTGGCCCCCATCACGGCTGCGCAGGTGTTACTGGGCAGATCGGGCTGCATCGGGCTTTCGCGCTCAGACGACAACGATGCGCTCGCTCGGGATGCACCTTCGGGCGGCCGCCCCACGCATCCCTGCGCTGCGCCTCGCGGCGATACGAATCCCTGCTGCCCGCATGGGTGCGGCGACAGCGCCGCAACCGGCTGCGACAGCCAGCGAGGCCTTTGCAGCAGCGCCCGGCACGAGCGACAGCACTGCTCGAACTCGGCTGGAAGCCGGGACGGTGAGTCGCTCGACTGTTCCAAGGCGCCTTGTGCCAGCCCGGCGCTGACGAGCGACGACAGGACACCTGCCGCACACCCGTGGACGCCGCATCCGCATCGCTGCTGGCTCAGAGCAGGCTCATGGGCCTCTGCATGCAGTGGCAGGACGGTGCGTTGCAACCCCGTCGGTCGTCGCAGGTCTTGGTTGCTGACCGGTGGTCACGCAGACGTCTAATTAAAGTTGGCTCGAGAGTGCGTGCACTGCTCCCGCCCCTGCCCTGATCATATGGCTTTATTCTGGCATCACGCATCGGCGTACTGCTTGAGGTACAGCGTGAGCAGCGATCTGGCGACAGGGTACTCGATGCAGTACTGCGTCTCTCCGCGCCGCGTGACATCCTGGACGTAGAAGCCAAGGCATTTGTCGAGGGCGTCGAGCGCCTGCGCGGTTGTGTGGCTGTCGAGCCAGACCGAATACTCTGTCTCGCTCCACCCAAAGACCTGCGTGGGCAGGGGAATGACGGGGTGTGCGCGCACCAGGATCTGGTGGATGACGAGCACGGGCGAGAGATGCGCGAGTTGCGGCGTGTTGGGAATGTGCGCGAGGTCGATGAACAGCAGGTGGCTGGCGCAAGGGTCAGCGCAGAGCCACCGGCTTGCAGTCGGCGCTGCCCACGCACCGGAATGCACGCAGCGTGCGGTGCGCCTCGACCATGTCCGCGTCGAGCTTGAGATCGTACGCACCAATGATCTGGTTGAGCAGATACTCGAGCTGCGTCATGTCGGCCGCAATGCGAAGCTTGCCTTGCTCGTTCACGGGGCGGGTCATGCTTGCATGGCGCATCACAATCTCGAGCACCCGCGCCGAAAAGGACATTGCCCATTCGCGTGTATCGTCGTCGCACTGCAGGCGGCCAAGGATCTCGCGCGCGACCCACTTGAGCTTGGCAGAGAGCTCTGCAAAGTAGACGCTCGTCTCGGTGGAGCGGCCGGTAGGAACGCGCGCCGCCTGGCTACTTGCGCGGCTTTGTGCATCGGATAGGTGTCAGAACCAGCGCGGAGCGGGCAGACGCAGCTCAACTCATACCTGGCATAGTCCTCGCGGTGCATCTTGGACGCGACAGCCTCAAACTCGACGGCAAAGCTCTGGAATAGCGGCTCGACGACGTTCTGCATGAGCTTGGCCATGTTCTACGCGGTGAGGCGGGAGGATCAGCGATGCACCGAATCCAAAGGCGGTGCGCAGGCCAGCGACTCTCTACATTGAGCGACTCGGTCAGCGGCGCATCGGCCGCCGTTCCCTCAAAGTCCTCGAGCAGGCGCCAGACAGACGCCTCGAGATGCGCAACGCAGTTGAGTATATCAATGCTGAGCTGCTGCGATCCTGTGATGGAAACGCCGATCTGATACGCGGATGCGTCCGTTGGGGTCTGAGGTGATCAAATCAGCGCCAGCCATCAATCGCGCATCGGGTCACTCGGGACGAGTCGCACCAAGTGCTCGCACTTGACCGTGTACATGTTTAGCGCCTTGTGGATGTTCTTGGCGGCCAGGCGAAGCAAGTGTCCGTCAAACTTGGCCACGTCAAGCTCACTGCCGCACAATGAGGGTCAGTGCGGAATTAGGGGCTCATTTTGCGCGAGGGCACCAACCTGGACACGGTGCGCACAATCTTGTCAACGTCGTCGCGGGAAACTGTCATTCGCTGGCCAGGCGTCGGCTTCTCGGGAAACGCAGCGTTGACGGTGTCGAGCAGTCGGGTGAGTGACCGCGAGACGTATGCCGACTCGAACGATGACAGGATCTTGAGAGGCATCTGGCTCTCGCTGCTTTTCTCTGACTCGTTGAAGACACTGCCGCTGACGAGCGACACGCGCGTGAACAGGTCGTGGAAGATGCGCATGAAGCGCGGATAGCCCGCCTGCAGGACCTGCAAAAGAAACTGCGACGCTGGTGTTGAACAAGGGTTAGTTGCGGCTAGAGACGCACAAAGCGCTGCTGAGCGACCACCTTTTGTGGCAAGCCTCAGCTCCTTGTCGAGATTCTGCGAGACAGCTTGCCAAAACAGCGTGGTGAGATCGCCACCAAGAAGCTGCGATCACAGGCACTGTGTCAGCGGCATCGGCCCGAGCAGCTGGATTTGAGGCGACTCTGACCTCAACGACCTGGTCAAGAAACGAAATATGGGTGATTGGGTCGCGCTTGCGAGCAAGGACCTTGCCAAGCAGGTACAGCTTGACGGCATCAGCGTAGATGGCGTCCGTGAGACGCTCGGTGCGCGTCCAGAGGATGTTGGCCCACACGGCCACGTTGGACGTTGCCACGGCCGACGCGGGCTCGTTGACCCGGCGCACGCCGCCGCCTGACGTGGTGCGCTGCTGCGTTTCTGTTCGGCTATGTTCGTCAGCGAGAGTTGCACCACCAGCTGGCATGGATCTGGCAGTCTTTGTGGCACGCACCTTTCATCTCGGCGTTGAGCGAGATCATGTCAAGCGCACGGTGCATCTCCTTGACAATGCCCGCAACAAAGCCGTCGAGCAGCGCCTTGACTCGCGCTGGCATGACGCCCAGGTTCGAGTAGATCTGTAGTGCCTCGGCGACCTTGGCTTGGCCCTACACATCCGCAGTCAGGACCGCAGTACCGAGCACAAAAATCCATACAGGGCGTACCTGCTCCACAAGGCCCTCGCCAAGCGTCTTGCGGGCGTGCGTCTCGATGGCGTCCTTGTGAGCGGCGACGAGCGGGCGCTCGCGGTCAACGGCCACAATGCCCGACAGATCCGTCTCGGCAAGAATCGACTCTGAACCAGCGTCAGAAGCGAGGCCACGGATGCATCTTGGCACGGGAATCGCAGCTCACCAAGCTCAAAGACGTGCAGCGCAGTCTTGGCGTACTCTGACGAGCCGGCTGCCATGTCGACATCGAGGCGTGCAACGAGGCGCAGGAAGCGGTCGACCTGGCGCAGCGTCTCGTTGAGCGCTTGCGCCCGCACAATCTGCTGGTGGCACTGCTGGATCTGGGTGTACTGTCCAGTCAAGCGAGACTTGATGCTGCGGCGCCAGCGGCGTCAGCGTCCAGCAGCGCCAGCCGCCGCCGCCCCCTCGCTGCCGCCCGCACCGTCCAAACGACTGCTGGAGCGCCTGGTGCCGCTGCCGGATGACGGCCATGGCTGCCTCGGTGCTGTTGAGCTCGTTGACCTGGTTGAGCAGGCTGCCGTAGTGCCGCACGACCTGCTCGTTGATGCGCTTGTTGAGAAAGTCGATGCTGTAGCTCAGGCGGCCCAGAACCTCGGAGATGTCGACCTCGTCGCCCGACACGAGCCTTGTGGCGTGCGCGGCGGGCTCGAAGCCGGCTGCGCTGTAGTCGCGGAAGTCTGCGGAGGGGAGTAGGCGGTGGGCGGCACGTCGGTCGTCAGTCGGCAGTCGCACGGGTCATGGTGGGCCGCCTGCTCGCCGCACCCTGCTGGTCGAGCAAGTCCGCCGGGGCTGCGGCGTCGTCCGCGACCGGCGACATCTTTGGGAAAGCCGGATGGACTGCCGAGCCCCCAACGACGTTGCAGAGGGCACTTGACTGCAGCAGCCGGCCTCGATATGCTGCATATCACACACACACACACACACACACACGCCCATACACGAACACACACACGCCTGATAGAGGAATGCACACACACAGTCGCCCTATTTAATAGATCGTTGTCGAGAGACGAGGGCATCGGCACGCTTTCCAGAGCATGCGATCAGGCAGCCAGCGGCGAGATGATCTTGATGAACGAGGGCCGCGGGAACGTCGCCGTGAAGCCTGCATTCGGGTTAGAAGTGCGCAGCGCCGGGCAAAGCAGGCAGCCGGGCCACGGCCGGGTCGTGTGTCGGCGTTGGTTGTGCAAGAGCCAGAGTTTGCATGGGAAGGCGTCAGCCAGCGTGTCTGCGCGACCGGCTGCCAGCGGCGGGAGAGCGCGGCCCCCTTCAGCTGGTGCTCCAGCCCAGCAAGTACGCCCAGGCGCCGCAAGCAGCAGCCCGCAGCGGCTCGCGGCGGCTGCCAGCCGCCGCCGGAGCAGGGACAGGCGGCCACGGCTCCGGCGATCGCTTTTTCTGCGACGTCTGGCTGACTGCTGGAGGCCGAGCTGCGCGGCACGGCCCTCCCGGCGGGCTCGCCCAGACGGCATCCACACGCACCGAGGTAGATGATGAGCGGGATGAAGCCGACGTGGATGGCACGCTTGGACCAGTCCATCAGACGGGCGATGCGCTCGCGAGTCTCGTCGTTCATGCTGTCGTTGGGTGGGGAAACCTCGATATGCACGAACTTGGCCTTTGGACTCCAAACACACCTCGCCCTCGCCCTCTCGCCTCCGCCGCCTTGCTCCGGCACGGTGTTCTGACCCCGTCTGCGCCTTGAATCTCGCACCTTCCCATCGGCCAGACGGATGAGCAGCGTCGGACGGCGGGGCCGCCCAGAGACGACGCCGCTGGCTGTCGGCGTGGCCCTGGACTTTGTCCAGACGGCCGTCCACTGCATGCTGCGCCAGCGCGGGGTGTATCCGCCAGAGCTGTTCCAGCGTGCGGCCAAGCTCGGCGTGCCTGTGTGGGCATCGCGGCATCCCGACCTCACGGCGTACATTGCGTCCGTGCTCGACGCCGCGCGGGTCGACGTCCTCTCGGTGCGTGGCGGCCGGACGACGCTGTCCGCTCTCGCTGCTGCTGACGCACGTGGCGAGTCGCAGGGCCGTGTGTCGCAGATACTCGTGTCCATCCAGGATGCCTCTGGTGTCGTCGTCGAGCTGGTCCGGTTTGAGATGGCGGTGTTCGACGATGCCGAGTCGGACGTCGACGCCGGCGAGCTCGAGGCACATCTGCGGGCGTGCCTTATCAAGTTGGACGCGGCCGAGTCGAGCCTGGCGCCGCTGCCGCCCGGTGAGGGCCACACGCTGGCCACGCTGCAGAGCGGGAAAGCGGCTCATGCTGACGAGCATGGCGCTTCAGGGTGCACCTTCCAGATGCTCATCGAAATGCACGAGGGCGACGATGCCGGGCCGACAGCGGGCGGCGGCGCGCTGGCGGCGCAGTGGGTGCCCGGCGAGGCGCACGAGGGCAACATGTCGGGCGCGGGCGTCTGCCAGCTGCCGCTCAAGACGATCGACGCCGGGCCGCTGTGGATTCGTGTGTCGGTGCTGGAGCACCGAGCTCGCAAGGCGGACGCCGCGTTGACGCAGTGAGGCCGACTCTTGGAAGCGCTCGGGCAATGAAGCCAAAGGCAGCCGCCGCCGCCGCCGCCGCCTCCGCATGTCTCATGCCTGCGTGCCTCAGCCGAACGTGCTCGTGCCCTGCGCAGCGGCAGCGTGGGTGGATTGCTGCCGGGCGCCCGAAAGGCGGCCGGGGGTGGGCGGATGGTGCGCGCGGAGACCGACCCGCGCGTGAGTGTCGAGCAGCCCATGCTCGCGTGCCGGCAGTCGCGTGCTCACTGCTCGCACGTGCTGGCCTGGCTCCGCCCGCGGGCGGAGTCTGGCGGCCGGCGGCGCGGGCGACTGCGGCGGCCGCCGTGCTGCGTGCGAGCAGCGCCGGGCATCGCAGCCGCGCAGCAGCCAGGACCGTCCCGGCGGGGTTGAGAAGCGCAGCCGCCGCCGGTCTCGTGCCCCGCGCGGTCGCCTCCACCCCGGTCGCCCCCTCGCCGAGACGCCCGCCCCCTGGCGCCCGCCCGCACAGCTGCTGTGTCGCCGCCCGTTCATGCCACCCCGGCTCCGACCCCAACACGCGCGCACGCTCTCCGACCCCGCCATGCGCTCGTCGCTCCTCCGACGCGTCGCGACTCGGCCGACACCCACCACGAGCCGACCTCGTGCTGGGCATGACAGGCCCGCTCGACCCCGAAACACGTTGCTCGCGCCGAGGACCTTCGAGAATGCATGCGCGCACGCTGCTCGCGCACGCCCAACCCCAGTCGCCCGCCCGTCCCCGCCGCCCGGCCCTCGAGCACATAAAAGGCTGCCCGTCCCGCCTGCCCGGCCATCCCCAGCCAAGAAGCGGCGGCTCCACTCCAGCAAGCATCCAAGCAAGAATCATGACCCCAAGCTTCCTTTTCGCCGCAGCCGCGGCTGTCTTCTCCATCGGCATCACCGCATCGGCAGCCCTCCTGCCATCGTCGCAAGTCGCAACGCTGTCCAAGTACATGCAGTTTTCGGCCGCCGTCTGTGCGTGGTGATGCGTTCCATGCTCGCATGCATGTGTGTGCGCTGCCCGTCCGGTCCGTTTGACAGGCTCACGTTCCTCTGCGCCGTCCAGACTGCAATGTCGTCAACAGTCAGGGGACATGGACATGCGGCACCGACTGCCAAGGCGCAACTGCAGGCACCACAGTGGCCAAAACGTTCAAGAACGGCGACACGGGCACGGGGTGTGTTGGACTTGCGCACGAGCCGGCGGTGCCCAACTCAGCATGCTAATGCGCATCGTTGTGATGCTGCAGCGTCGTTGCCATCCAGCCCTCGTCCAAGTCGATCATTGTTATCTTCCGCGGCTCGTCGACGCCCGGTGACTGGGCAAAGAACCTCGACTTTGGCCTCGACGCGGCCACCTGGATCCAGGCATCTTGGGCCGCGCCGCGCAACCTCGGCAGCCGCCTGACCGGCGCGCGTCTGGCCATCCCCAGCGGCCTCAAGGTCCACGGCGGCTTCCAGGACGTGTACCTCGGCGTGCGCACCACGGTGCAGAACACTATTGCAGACCTTCTGGCTCAGAACCCGGGCTTCTCGGTCTACTTCACCGGCCACTCGCTTGGCGGCGCGCTCGCCAGTCTGGCTGCTATCGACTACCTCGATCTGCACGGCACAAGCAACGCAGCCAACACATTCCTGTACACCTACGGACAGCCGCGCACCGGCAATGACGTCTGGGCCAACTGGGTCTCGACTCTTCCCTTTGGCAGCATCTCGCGCGTGACCAAGAAGAACGACCCCGTGCCGCATCTACCTCCCGAGAGCTTTTCGTACAGGCACTTCAAGCAAGAGTACGGCATCAACGCCAGCGGCCAGTCGGTGTCGTGCACCAACACGGGTGACGCCGGCGAGGTTTCGGACTGCATGAACGACAACTTTGAGTGGTGGAAGTTTGATGTCAATGCCCACACCAATGGATACTACTTCCCCTCGTAAGTCGCACAGAACGAGGCCTGTTTGGGCGGTTGCGCGAGCAGAGTGCTGACACTGCCTGCCGTCTCTGCACAGCGGCTGCAAATAGGCTGCCTGGCCTCTATAATCTTGCGAACTGTTCCATTGAATCTTACATGAATGAATTGGCCGATCGCCAAACCGAGATGCATTTTATGGACCGAGCTCCGCACATTTCTTGCTTATCCAAGAGGCTGCCGATGAGTGACGCAGCAACGACGTCGCCGCTTTCCGCAGACCCCCCGGCCGAGGCCGAGGAGATCAGCAGACAACCTCGCCCTCAGCAGCCCGCGCAAGTCGGCTCGCACTGGGATAGGCTGCCGCCCGAGCTGCGGCGCATGGTGCTGCGCGCGGCAGGCATCCTGACGCAGCTCACGGCGGGCATGCTGCTGCGGGCCGAGCTGCGCGGCCTGCCGTCCGAGCAGGTCGAGTGCCTGTGGGCCGAGGCCTTTGCCTGCGAGTGGCAAGGCGACCTGCGGCGGCTGCCCCGGATCGAGAGCTACGGCGACGTCTTCCTGGGCATCCGCAGCCGCCTGATGCTCGAGCGGGTGCGGCGCTGGCGGCTCGCCGACGAGTGGATGCTGCTGCGGGTCGCCGTCCACAACGGCTGGGCCAGCGCCGCGCACGCCGACGACGTCGAGGACCTTGCGCTCGCCGCGGCCGAGCTCGGCGCCGTCCCGCTGCTCCGCGGCCTCGTCTGCGTGCGCGGCGCGGTGCGGCCGTCTAATGCCCTCGCCGTGGCTGCCGCTCGCGGTGGCCGGCGCGATGTCGTCGAGTTCCTTCACGAGCGCCTTGGCGGCGACGTGCGAGTCGATCAGCTCATGGAGGCCGCGGCGACAAGCGGCAGCATCGAGCTCGTGGCGTGGCTCATTAAGATCCACGGCGATGTGTTGGCAACTCTTGGAGCTGCATCGCCGCTGCACCAAGCTGTGGTTGCCGCCGCCAACTTTGGTCATCTCCACCTGCTGGTGTTCCTGCACGAGCGCTTCCCGGACTGCTTCAAAGGTCTTGACGAGGAGTCATTCTGGTACGTCTCGGATCTGCGGGTCATGCGCTGGCTGCACGAGCGCGGCCTCGTGCGCGTGCCGCAACTGATGCTCGAGCGCGCCGTGCGGCTCGGCGGGCTCGAGTCGGTACAGTGGATCAGCGCAACGTTTGGCCTGCGCATCGAGCAGCAGATGCTCGAGACTGCGTGCAGCCTGAACCGCACGTCGCTCGTACGCTGGATCCTGCGCCAGCCACGCATCAGCGCAAACGACAGTTGCATCGACTCGGCAGTCGACGGCTGCTTCGTCGGGGTGCTGGCCGTCCTCATCGAATACGACCGCTCACTGCTCGAAACTATTGTCGAGCGAGTCGCCATAAGAGGCGATGTCGACCTGATCGAGTGGCTCGACGTGCGGCACGCAGGCTCCATCTCGCAGCGCGCACTGGAGGCCGCCGCCGCATATGGGAACGTTGATGCCGTGGGATTCATACTCGCCAACGTAGAAGGCGTCGACTGGGACATTTCGAGCGTGATGATGCAAACAAGCCACCGAGACGTCATCGACAAGCTGTCGCGGTTCGAGATCCGGCGACTCATGCCCTCTGAGGACTGAATCCGCGAGTTGTAAACAAAGCACCACTTTTATATGGCTCATATTGGATGCGCAGTCTGTGATGCCGCACGATCATGCTGTGCCTTGGCGCGCCGCAATCGACACCAGCAGGCCCATCTCGCCGCTCTCGGCGCACATCTGGTGCAGCAGCCCGTTTGCATCCTGCACCAGATCGCGCGGACGCCCAAACTGCACAACGCGGCCGTGGTCCAGCACAAGGATCTTGTCGTAATCCATGACCGTGC
>JADGIZ010000187.1:0-20606 GCA_027604665.1 Polyrhizophydium stewartii | reverse complement strand
GCCTGTTTGTCACGGTCGTGAGGCAGTGAGTGCGCAGCGCCGGCTCGCAGCGCAGCTGGCCGCACGCAGCGGCCTGGGGGCTTTCCCGCTTGCTGCGGCAGGCTGATGCGTCGTGCGCTTGCGGTGGATCTCGGCTGTCGTGCGGCATTGTGTGCAACGGCGGCGGGCACCGGCGCGGCGCAGCGGCGAGACGGACCCCAACAAGGCCGTGCCGCGGATCCTGCAAGGCCAGTCAGATGCGCGGCCTTGCGTCCCATGCCCCACCTGCAGCCAGATTGTACGCCGCTCTCAGGATCGACCAAGTCGTTTGCCCCAACTTTTTCTTATCGCCTTATCGTTCCGTGAGTCTTTGACGGGTTCGTCCGGTGCGGCGAGCAGCGCAGCTGGCAGCTCTGCGCGCTGCACCGGACGTGGCCGCCAAGCATGCCTCACCCTCGCCCTGCCGACGCCGCGTTCAAATTGCCCTCCCGGCCGCTTCTGCCACGCCGCGGAGGTCTCATTCATCGCGAACAGCGTCCTGCGTTTGCCCACACTTTGGTTGCCCGCCTCGGCGCAAGCCGGTTGCGGGCCGCCTGTGCGCCGCGC
Source organism: Polyrhizophydium stewartii (assembly GCA_027604665.1). Classification (NCBI taxonomy): domain Eukaryota; kingdom Fungi; phylum Chytridiomycota; class Chytridiomycetes; order Rhizophydiales; genus Polyrhizophydium; species Polyrhizophydium stewartii. The sequence continues at coordinate 20,021 of JADGIZ010000187.1, read as the reverse complement.
ACACACGCCTTGCCTCTGTCCGCACGCTTGCACAATAAACGCCCTCTCGTGAGAGCCGCTGCGTGCCCTGTCCCTCGAGAGCGAGCGCGGAGGCGACAAGGAACGCGGGTGCCTTGTGCGACGACCCTCTCCGAATCACTCGATCCCCAAATGACGACGGCAGCGGCGACCGCGGCGGCGACGACCGCGCCGGTCAAGCCCGGCACATTCGAGCTCCTTTTCTGCGTCGCGGGCATCTACGCCTGCTTCCTGACGTGGGGCGTCACCCAGGAGCGCGTGTCGACAACGCCGTACGGCGAGGACAAGGAGCGGTTCCGGTTCTTTGTGTTTCTGAACCAGTGCCAGGCGCTGATAGCGGCCCTCGTCGGCGTTCTCTTTGTGGTCGTGCGCCGCCTGCCGCTCGGCACGCTCTCCCCGGCGCTGCTGCTGAACTACGTGCGCTTGTCCATCATCACGTCCATGGCGTCGCCGTTTGGCTACGCTGCGCTCAAGCACATCGACTACCCGACGCTGGTGCTCGGCAAGTCGTGCAAGCTGATTCCCGTGATGCTCATGAACTTCATTATGTACCGGCGCACGTTCCCTCTGCAAAAGTACCTTGTGGTCCTCCTCGTGACTGTTGGCGTCTCGACTTTCATGCTGCAGCAGCCCGTTAGCCCAGGCAAGGCCGCAAAGGGTCTCGCATCAAGCTCTCTGCTCGGCATTGGCCTGCTCAGCTGCAACCTGCTTCTGGATGGCGCCGTCAACTCGATCCAGGATCGCATCTTCTCGCGCTTCAAGGTCTCTGGCGCATCAATGATGGTCTGGATGAACGTCATCTCGTTTGTGCTCATGACCGTATATCTGCTTATGGCCCCGTACACGCACGATGCGTGGGCGTTTGCCTCGCATGCCTTTGCACCCGTAACCAGGCTGCTTCCCCCGTACCTTGCTCCCGCAACCTTGGCGGCGTCGCTGCCGCCGCAGGTTCTCGACGCGGCCTCGATGCTGGACCCGTACACGACGGAGCTCTGGGACGCGATTGCATTCTGCCGCCGCCAGCCCGCCGTCGTCTTTGACGTTGTGTTGTTTGGCTTTGCCGGCGCCGTCGGCCAGTGCTTCATCTTCCACACACTGGAGCGCTTTGGCGCCATCGTGCTCGTCACTGTCACCGTGACCCGCAAGATGTTTTCGATCTTGCTGTCTGTCTTTGCATTCAATCACCGCGTCACGCTTGGCCAGTGGGGCTCTGTTGCGCTGGTCTTTGCGGGGATCATCTGGGAGTCGTTTGGCAAGAGCCACGGGAAGGGCAAGAAGCACGTCGCGGAGGATGTATCGCCGCCGGGCAGCGTGAGTGCGGCCGACACCAAGGCGGCGCGGAAATGAATGTGCTTTTTTCTTTGCATGGCGAAACGCCTCGACGCCGACATCGACATGGACAGCGACAGCGACGACGGCCGCTCGGACGCCGGCGCGGACCGCGGCGCCGTGCAGCTGGGCTTTGTCGTCGAGGAGTCTGCCGAGCCGCTGCCAGAGCTCTTCACCACCATGGACGACTTTCCAAACAAGAGCGGCGGCCGGCCGGCAAGTCGCGCCAACGACCACTCGGCTGCCTTGAGACGGTCGCCAGGCTGACGCTGGGCCCTGCCTGGGCCTGCCGCCGCGGTCGCTGCGTCGCTGATGGGTGCCGTTTGCGGCGCTATGATACTGCAGATTTGGCTCGACCCGACTGCCCCGCTGGCGGCCAAGGACGTCGAGTGCACGGGCTGCGGCCAGCCGATGGCGCTCCTCCTGCAGGTGCGCCAGAGCCGGCCCACCTCTGAGCTCGCATAGCATCAAGCCGGTGCTGACGCGGATCGGCAGCTCTACACGCCGCAGGACAGCATCGAGCAGGCATTCCATCGGACTCTGTATCTCTTCTGCTGCAAGAACGGCGTGTGCCATAAGACAGACCAAGCCGATCGGTGCGAGCTGCGTCATCGTCGCTCGGTCGACAATGCGCAGGGCTGACCCGCGAGAGTGCGGACTTGGCAGCTTCAAACTCTTCCGGTCGCAGCTGCCCCGCGACAACTCAATCTACACGCCCGACGGCGAGTTCAAAATCCAGCCCGCCGACGAGTTCTGCAAGGTCTGCGGACTCAAGGGATCACTGCGATGCTCAAAGTGCAAGAACGTGCGCTACTGCGGCAAGACGCACGCGGTTCTCGACTGGGACCTCGGGCAGCACAAGTCACTCTGCGGCGCAGAATCAGAGCCTGCCTCCGCAGTCGATGCTGTTCGCATGAAGGCGCTGTTCCCCGAATTCGAGCTCGAGGACGACGACGAGCCTGACGCAGCCAGCGCTTTGCCAAAGCGCGACGATCTTGTGGATGCCATAGGCAGCGTCGGTGTGTCAGACCCGGAAGAGGATGAGATGCTCGCCATGGAGGAGGAGACCAAGGTGGACGTTGATTCGGCGTTCCTCAAGTTCCAGAAGCGCGTTGCACTCGCGCCGGAGCAGGTCCTGAGGTGGGGCGGACGTGCGAGATGCGCCGAGCCCATCAGGCACATGGCTGACATATTCGACGGTTTCCAGGTATTATCGCGTCGCTGGCGCGCCTGCTGAGCAACAGCCTCTGCCTGCCAGCGATCTGCCGGCGCAGCCGGCCGATGTCGCGTCCTGTGCACACTGCGGCTCGCGGCGCCAGTTCGAGATGCAGGTTAGTTTGGCCATCGACCAGATGCCTCACCCCAGAGCGGAGCAGACGCTAAATCGCGGGCTGTGGTGAAGATCATGCCGCAGATGCTCAACAATCTTGGTCTCGATCACTCTGACAAGGATGCTCTGGACTGGGGGACGGTGTTGCTGTACACGTGTGCAGCGGACTGCAAGCCGAGCGGCGCAGCGCTCGCTCGCGAGTTTGTTGCCGTGCAGCACTTTAGCCAGGCTGGCCTTGGCGATTCCGTGCGCGAGGCGCTGCGCAAGCGCCAAGAGCAGGCCAAGCAGGAATGAACACGGTTGGAGGCAATGCGGGTATATTTGAGATGCGTCTGCAATTCACTTGCGAATGCCAACAATGCCCACAACTGCGATGACGATGATGCACGAAACAACGCCTGCAATGATCAGATTGAGTTTCATGTTCTTCCACCACCTGCAAAGAGCACGGTCAGCATGCAGCGGATCGACGCAGCGGGCAGCATGCGGCGTTCGGTCGCGGAGGTCAGTCGCGGCGGTCAGCATGCAGCGGGCAGGCGCGGCGAACAAAGCAGCGCCGCACATCTCGTTCTTGATGGCTGCCGAGCCCTTTTTGAACTGGAGGGCGCCGTGAGACAAGTCGTCCGTCTTGTTTTGCAGCGTCTCGAGCTTCTCGCCGCGCTGCATGACCTTGTCGATGTTGTTCTGCATGATGTCGATGACTTCGTCGACCTTGGTCTGCACCTGGGCAGCCTTGGATGCCTGCGACTGCGTCTGAGCGAGCGCTTGGCCAGCACTGTGGCCCTGCACCTGCGTCATTGGCGGCTGCGTGCTGCTGACGGGGCGGCCTGTGGAGTTGCGCGCGACAGAGACCTTGACGGGCGAGGTGCGCGTGCCTGGGCTGGCGCCGTCGCCGGTGGGGGAGGTTGACGACATGTGAGTGTGTGAGTCGGGTGCAGTCGGATGGTGGCATCTCCCGCGGCTTTATCGGCTGCTGCCGTGCTCCTATCTTTGGGAGGCCGAAGCGCCCCTGCGTGGCGCGCCTGCATCTGGAATTGGCGACTGTAAAACTGGCGTGGCCCACGTGCCACATTGTTTCTCACAGAGCGCCGCCCCCCCCCCCGCGGATGAGCTTCTTCGCGGGCCTAGACGAGCGCGAGCGGGCGCGGCGCGAGCAGGACAAGGCGCTGAAGGAGTACCTGAAGCTGCAGAACGAGGAGACGAAGCGAAGGTGGTCACAGCTCAGATCGGGCCTGATCTCGGCGGCATCGCGGCTGCTGATGGCCGCCGCCGCAACAGAAAGGCGCTCGAGCGGCAGACAGAGATTAATGAGTACAGGAGGCTTATAGGCACAGTCTCGAGCGCCGCACCGGCCGCGGGCGGCGGTGCAGCGGCCCTGGCGACAAGCGGCTCGAGTATCGCGGCGGCAACACAGGTGCGGCGTGTGCCGAGCGACCCCGCTGGCGCTGTTGCTGACACGCATGGTGGCAGAGATCTGCGGAGCGCCTGTCTGCGCAAACCGCCGAGGTGGGCTTGCGGCGCACGGCCGCCGCATCGAGCGCGATGCAGCTGCTGACCGAATGCAAGATCCCCTACTTGCCGCCCCGAACGACGACGACACTGCTCGGCGGGTCACTACTGCCGACTGCGATTGGAGGTCCAAGTGCCGTGCAGAGCCTGTGGACAGGCCCAGCTTCGCCTGCTTCATCGTCCAGCACAGCCAAAAACTCATCTTTCCAGGCACCGTCGTTTGGCGTTCCGCCGGCATCGCAACAACAACAGCAGCAGCAGCAAGATCATCAGACGCAGCAGATGCCACTTCCCACCCCGCTGACCAGCGCAATGCCAGTGCATAACTCGCTTGTGACAGCAGCCGACGAGCTACTGTCAAAACTGAGGTTTTCTGAGGAGCAGCTGCAACTCGAGCGGCGGTCCCGCAGTTGGCTTGAATCGGAGCTCAATGCAGGCAAGACGATGCTGGCCACGCTGGCGGCGCGGGTCGACAAGCTGCAGGACTCGACCACCGCGGACGCGGCGACCATCCGCGAGTTGTCGCGGCAGGTTGCCGAGTCCGATCAGCGTGCCCGCGAGGCCGCCGCGCAGCTGGCCAGCCGCATGGAACGCGACAGCAGCAAGCTGCACCAGCTCGTCGCCGACATTGCCGGCAGGCAACAGAGCGAAGAGCGGACCATCCGCGACCAGGATGACCGCTTCCGCGCTGCAGCCGAGGCAATCAACCAGATGAGGTACACGACGGAAGCATCTCTGCTCAAGGCGAACCAGGTTGGCAACGAGTTCTACGCAAAGGCTAAGGACTGGGAAGCTGAGATGCGGCGCGGCGCCGAGTCGATGCGCGCCATCAAGGACCATGAGCAGGCACTTGAATCGCTGCACACGACCGTCAGTGCCACGACAGAGACACTTGCGCGCCGCACCGAGTCTGCGCTTGGCGAGATCCGTCAGCGCATCGACGCCGACGCGCGGTTCCGCGGCCAGTTTGAAGACAGCATCCGTGGCGTGTGCGCTGAAATCCGGCGTGTCATCCAATCCCAGGAGCGAGACTTGATAGATCGCGTCGAGTCGCTTCGGCAGGCGGCAGCCGCGGGCGTCGAGCGTGTTCGCCAAGAAAACGCCGCAGCGCTTGCTGATCGGCTTGAGCAGCAGCACCAACACGAACGCGAGGTGCGCGACTCGCAGGCGCTCCTGCTCGAGAAAGTCTCCCAACAGCTTCTGGCCGTGGACGCGATTTTGGGTGACGAACGCCAGGCGCGGCGAACGCTTGAGGCGCAGCTTCAGACAACACTTGAAGAAGGATTCAAGCTGATGCAGACTGCCATCGCAAAGAGATTCGGCGAGGTCGTCGAAAACCACCAGGAGCTCAAAGCTAGCGTTGCACAAGTGACGCGATCCTTGCAGGATTCCGTCTTTCTTGTCGAAAAGACGCTCGAGGGCAAGATTGCCTCGGTCGAGGAAGTCTTGCGCGCCGAGATCAAGTCGCGCATGGAAACGGACTCGGCCGTCTCGGGCCTTGCAGAGGAGCTGACGCTCAAGCTCGATCACTCGGAGAGAAAGCTTGCAGCGCGCATTGATGAGGGGATCGCCGAGTCGGCCCGGGAGCATGATGCACTCGTCAACGAGACGCGTGAGACAGTCGCGCAGGTTTCCAAGTCGATCGCTAGCGCGGCAGCGGATGCCGACACGCAGTTATCTGCACTTGCCGGCCGCATCGGCGAGAGTACGCGCGCTGTGCGTGACGAAATCAAGGCTCTGGCTGCTAATGCGGCCGGCATCGAGTCTGACTTGCGCGCGGCGATTGACCAAGCGCAAGCCAAGATGGCGTCCGAATCAGACCGGCTGGAGTCGCTCGTGGCCGAAAACGGCGCAAAGATGAAGGGTGTCGACGCGGCATGCCGCGAGCTTCGCGTCCACGTTGACGAGCGGATCAATCTGCGAGGCGCCCAGCTGGACGCCGCCCTGGAAGCCTTCAAGACAGAGCTTGCGTCACGCGCCACCAAGGCCGAGTTCGCAGACCTCAGCCATCTCGCCACTACTGAGGATCAACGCGCCAGGACGCTCATCGAGAGTTTGCAGAAGCAGGTATCCGAGCTTGGGGCCTCGCTCGACCGTCATGTGTCGCGCACAGACCTGGAGGATGCGCGCGCAGAGATTAGACTGGAGGTCGCAAGCGCACAGGAGAAGGCGGCTCATGTCGAGGAGCGCTTGCTGCAGATGAGCTCTGACATGGCGACACGCATATCTGCGGATACTCTCGTTGAAACGGAGTCGCGCCTCCGCGAGTCTATGCGTGCAATCCACGAGCGCGTGTCCGAGAACGACCAGCAGCTACAGACGATGCGCAGTGGCCTGGAAGAGCGCGCCACAAACGATATGGTCTCCGAAGTCAAAACCGAGCTCGCTCACCGCGTGCTCGAACAACAGCAACGTATCCAGCACTTTGCGACTGAGATTCAAGGCTTGCGCGAAGCTTTCGCGGCGATGCCTGCCCGAGCGGATCTGGAGCATGTCAGCGCCAGCGTGACCGAGCAGATCTCCTCACTTGTGCACTCGCTCAACAAGCTTGATTCGGCACAAAAGGCAGCATTGGCATCGGCGACTGAGCGGCTGGATGCGCAACTGGCAAGCATAGGAAAGCGGGAAGAGGATAATCATGCAAAGACGCAAGAGGCCATGTCAAATATTAATGGCCAGATTGAGTCGCTCGAGGCTTCTGCTGCGCTGCTTCGCCAGGAACTCGCTGCGCGTATTGACACCAACACGGCGGCGATCGAAGACAAAGCGCATCAGCTGAAGGAAGCGATCGATGCGGCTCGCCAGATGGCAGACGAGAGGCTGGTCGAGTTCAGCCGTCGCACGGATGGAATCTCACTAAGCCTGTCCGAATTATCGCAGCATGTGACGGACGCAAAGCAAGCTGCCCAGCTCGCCGCTGCCGAGAGCGAGCGCAGGGAAGAAAGCGCTATCCAAGAACTGCGATCCGTTGTCGCAGGCCTTGCACAGCAAAAGCTCGTGGACGAGCTGCACTCTGAGCTTGATGCCGTGGTCGACAAGCTCTCGTCGCGGATTGATATTGCGATGCTGACATTTGAGCAGCAAAGGCAGCGTATGAGCGATCACGAGCAGGCCAACAAGGACCGGTGGCGCGAGATGGCATCGGCGAACGAGCGTTCCATCCGCGACAGCCAGCAGGCAATCAAAAGCGCGCGCGAGGCTCTTTCGTCGCGGCTGGCTTCCATGGAAGCGCTGGTGCACGAGGCAACCAAACGGGCCGAGTCAAGCGGAGCAGACGTCAAGAAACTCAAGGCCGATATACAAGGCCCGCTTGCTCATACGATGCACGCCCTCGAGCGAGACGTCTCGCTCGTCAAGGAGGATATGCGCCGCTGCGTGGTCGAGCGCGAAGTGATGGCCATCGTGGCCACCGCGACACGGTCCGTCGAAGCGAGGATCGACCGCGTCCAGGACAACATCAGCGACCTGCGGCGCGAGATCGAGGTGCGCACGCCGCAAGAGCCGTATCGGCACCGCCGCAGCCCGTCCCAAGAACGCTTGCGCGATAATGCTGGCGGATCTGGCGCGTTCACTCAAGAGCCGCCTCGCATCGTCCCCAGCTCGTTCTACAAACCCGCGCATGTTGCTTTCGGCGACTCCAAGCCAATCGAACCTGCAGCGCCGCGTCGTCTCCAGTCGCCGAGACGCAGCACAGCGAGCCTGAGCCACCTCACTGGCCCGCCAGATGCAAACAGCGACGCCATGCCGAGCGAGAGGTCGGATACGGCCGCGTCGAAGCCCGTGCTGCAAGCACTGCCAACGACGTTCACGGGCGCCGGCGGCGAGTTCTGATGTTCATTTGTGAGGTGTTGGCCTAAAATGATTCGATGAATCCATTGAGAATTTCAAGCGCGGTGCCGAGTTTCTCGCGAAAGCGCTGCTGAAGTGCATTGCCGCCATCGAGCAGAAAATGCGAGAGCACCGCATCGTCGTCGCTGGGCACGTCCAGCGAGTCGGAAGAGGCGTGGAACTTGGGCACCGCCTGATCTTGCGCAAATGAGAGGGGAATGGTGTGCACATGGAAAGGCACCCCCGCAGACTCGGCGCCAAGCGCAACGAGCTGGCGGAGGAGAATGAAGTCGGCTTGGGGTCCGGCGTGGAGCAGCGAAGAGGCGCTAAAGTAAATCTGCGTGAGGCGCGAGGCGCGGAAGATCGAGCCAGCAGCAACAAGGTCCGCAGCAAGTACGGCAACAAACTGCCTCTGCAGTGCTGTGCTGTGCTCGGTTGCGCCAGAGGTGTTGACAAGCAATGTCTCGCAGAGTTTGGTCCAGTTGAGGTTGAGGCGTGCGAGCATCGGGCCGTATCCGTGCGCAAGGACCAGCAAGAGCAGGTTCTTGCTCGTGAACAGCAGCTCCTGGAAGTCGGCCGAGTCGGCGATCTGGTCCAGCAGCGAGGAGAGCATCGAATCAACCACAATGCTGCTCATGCTAATCAGCGCAAAGCGGTGGAAGTCGACAATATCGCGACTGCCCTGGATCTTGTCGAGTAGCATCTGAAAAGTATTACAGCAGGCGTCAGTCCGCGCGTCTCATTTAGAGCTGCCAATCCGCTCCCACGCACCTCATCGTGGATGCGAGCTTTCGTGCGCATCTTCAGAATGATTTGGAAGACAAGCCGATCAAAGCCGGCGTCGATTGCCCATGTAAAGAGGCTCATCCAAAGCGCCTCGGCAGCTGTATCGAGCGACCCGTCTTCAGGCTCAAACCACACCGCCAGCAACTGCGCCATTCCCAGAACGTGCTGCTCCGTCGACGACTCGGCCATGAGTTGCGTGAGCGTCGCCTCGTGCTGCGCAGGGTCGCCAAGCTCCGAGGCGGGAATCTGCGTCCGAGTTAGCACCAGACAAAACGCCGCACACAAGCTCATGCCCACCAACCTGAATGCCCCAGATGTGCTGGACCAGCGTCGCCTGGCCAAAGACCCGCAGATCGCTGCTCTCTTGACCTTGAGTGACAAAATACTGTTCGTGCGAGAAGTGACGAGAAAAGTTTGCGGGTCAGTCCTCGCATTCGCGAGATGCACCCGTGGTTCAACTCACCTTTTGGATCGTGCGCAGCGCCAGCATCTTGAGCGGAACCGGAAGCGGCGAGATTTCGCTCATGGCGGACGAGAGAACCGAGCGAAGCACCTCGCGCGTTTCCTGCATGCGCTCCTCGTACGGCGACGGGCCGAGGACATCGTCCAGAGCCATTTCGTCGCCCCAGCCGTCGTCATCGGTCTGCGCGCTCGGCTTTGATGAATGTATGCCCTGGGCACGGCCGAGCACGGCCGAGAGAAGCTGCTCAAGCTGCGCTAGCCGAGGGTCCGCTTCGTCGCAACGTGCCTCGAGCTCACGCATGGCATCAGACACTGCGCGGCGGTACAGCTCTGGGAGAGCCCACTCCGGCACAGGCGGCTCAAAGCCAGACCCCACGATGTTGGCCACGGCGAACACGAGCTCCGGGTCCGCAAGACCAGTTACAAGACCGTCGAGCGTGCGTGTGATCTTAAAGCCCAGCGTCAGCGTCTCAGCAAGACGATGCAGCTTTACGACAAGTGGCTCACCTGCTTGATGTCGCCGCACGCCTCGTCCAGCTGCTGCACAACGTATGTCGGCACGCCGCCAATCTCGAAGAACTGCTCGTCGATATCCGCAAGGCCTGAAAGCAGGGCCAAGTGCACAGACAGCGGCTGCGTCCACGAAGCCGATTCGGTGTCTTTCAAGCGCTTGTCCAGCGCCGACAGAATCGACTTGCGGATCTCGAGCGGCGTGCGCATCGCCTGTGGACGATGTCAGCAGTCATCTTCAAACCTCAGCGCTTCAGGAAGCTCTCAACAGAGCCTGGACATACAAGCTGGCCCACAACCATGTGGCGGGCGACGTTAAACGCGTGTTCAGGATTCATGGCCGGGAGCCGTTCCAGGACATCTTGCACAAGCGAAACCAGTCTGCAATGCATGTCAGCAAGTGCCCGACACATCGAATGCCACATCAAAAGCCACATACGGCTGCGAGTCGACCGGACTCCAGTTTGCGGCGAGGAATGCCATCGCTCGACCAAGGTACGCTGCATGAAGCGAGCTCGCCGCAGACTGAACATCCAGGCTGATCGTGGGCAGGCTGACCTCGTCCCCAAAGATTGAGATTGGTTCGAGAGCCTTGATTCTGTCCGCGAGAGTCAGCTCTCGCCAACTGGCCGCGGAGCAGCCAGCAGCGGCTTACTTTGTGAGCACGGCCAGGATTGACTCGAGGCGGCCGCGGGTCGGCTCCACTTCCCAGAGCTGCAGGATGCCCTGCTCTCCGGCCATCGCAGCGCCGCGCAGGTCTCCAACCGAGACGCCGCGGAGGCTCGGTACGCTATCCATGATGCCAAGCAGCTCAATGCGAGCGGCGATGGCGTCGGCACTGGCGCGATCGCCTGCCTGGACAAGGACTCCACGAAGTAGCTGGTATGCCGCCAGCAGCTTCACCAGCCGCCCGCGCCACAGCTGTCCATTCAAAGCCGGTTAGCGGCGCACAACTTGCGAGAGCGCAAGCCAGCAACTGCGCTTACCCGCCCATGCTGGTCTGCGATGGCGTGCGCGAGCTTGTCGCTGGCAACGTTGCCAAAGTGCGAGTAAATGTGCGGCGCCTCAAGAAGCGTCTCGGCCGACACATTCTCGGATGCGAGCAGCCACTCGAGCTGCGTCAGCGCCAGCTTCATGAATCACAAGCGAGTCAGCAACGGCAGAAGGTACGCTTGGCATGCATTCAAACAGCAAAGCACACCTGGTCTCGCGGAAGCTGCAAGTAGTCCATCAGCTCAAGGCAGTCCTGGATGCGACGCGGCTCTTGGGTCGCAGCAACAGCACGAAGACGCTCCAGCCGGTAGCTCTCGTCTTCGCCAAAGCGCGCCACGTCAACTCCGACCCGCGAAGCAAGCCGGTCCTCAATCTGGCGTGTCTTGCTGCTTGAAATGCGGCCATGGTGTGCGTGTGCGTGCTCCGCAAGCGTCCAAGCCAGCCGATCCCGTGCCGTCAGCTGCTCCGGCTGCTGATCGGCGCCCGCCCACGCCTGCAGCAGATGCTCGCGGGTGTTCTGGTCGAGCTCCTGGTGCCCGGCGACCGCAGACGCCGCGGTGGCATAAAACGACGCAGCGAGCTCGTTGGCTTCGACAGATTCGCCGAGCCGAGCAAAAATATCGCGGACCGAGTCAACCTGCCCGGCGCTGGCCGAAGGATCGCTCTGCAGCATTGTCAGCATTGTGAAGCCAGCCGCAACGGTACTCTCACCACGCACCGTCATGGCATTCAGAACACTGGCAAGGGCAAGCAGCGCGTCGCGATCAAGCAGCCGCTGTGCGTATGACAGGAGCAGCTCCGTCGTGGTGGGTCCACTAATTGCTGAGTCGGACAGGCCGGTACTTGCAATAGCAGCGCTCAAGATCATATCCTCAGCGGCCATGGCGCCATCCGACTCGAGACTGTAGAGCCCGGCGGGTTGACCGGAAGCGCCAGGCGACAGGTAAAAGTCGTTCCAGAGAACATGCTCGACGCTGCTAGTCGCAGCAAGTGGCTGCTGGCCAGCCAAACTGGATGCAGCCTCGGAAAGGACCTGCCGCACGTGGGCGGCCGACAACGTATGGCGTCTATCCGCGGAGCCCGCGCCGACGATGACTTGCCTGATTTCGCTTTGAGACTGAGCCTTGGCGGTGGCCCGTTCGTCTCGCAAGTTCTCTGCTGCCGCCTCGACATCAGCCATGCGCCAGAGCTCGAGCATGCGCGAGATGCGGTTCGGCGGGCAGATCCGAAGCGCATGCGACAAAAGGTTGAGCTTGGTCGAAGCCTGGCTCGGCATGTCCGACTCGGCGAACCGCACAAGCACATCAGCAAGGCTGTGCGCGAGGTCGCTGTCGCCGAGTAGATGCGCATCCGGGCCAGCAGATCCTGGCGGAGGTGCCGTAAACGCAATCCGCATCAGCTCGCGGCAATAATGCGCCGCGACCTCGGCATCCATGTGGTCCATTGCCGAGTTGGCAAAGAAGATGCGGATGCGCAGCTGTGCGCGAGGCGAAGTTGCTTCCTGGCGGCCGCAGAGCTTCTGCGCGAGATCCAGAACAAGCTCTGGCGAGAGATACAGGCCGTCGTTGTCGCTGAGCAGCTGCCGCAGCAGATCCAGGCGGTCCAAGTGGAAGCGCACTTGGATCGGCATCATAGGCGACATGGTGCGGTGGTCGAGGAGGCCGTACTTGCCGATCATTACATCGACAGCATCAATCAGATCCTGCTCGCGCTGGATGTCCGGGGAGCCGGGCACAAGAACAAGGCTTGCAGAGAGCGTCAGTATGCGGCAGCTAGGCACAAAAGTAGCCCATGAGCGGCAGCTCACCACTCGCATGCCCTTCTCAGCAGGCCATGCGACTTGCTGCCCGAGTCCGCATTGTCAAATAGCTCTCGCGCAGCAGAGAGAACAACCTGTTGGCATAGAGCCACTGACGCCGTTGCACCGCCGGCTGTCTCTGGATCGAGCGCGAGGCGGACAATAGAGTGGACTGGGATGTCCAGATCAGCAAGGTGTGTGGGCATGAACAGCACACACGACCGCGGGCCACTCACATCCGTGCGACAGCGCAACGCGGAGGAAGCTTCCGAATATCTCTTCCGTTGAGACCGCGGCTAGGAGACCGAGTTTTTGAAGATGCAGCACCTTGTTCAGAGCCGACTTGAATGCTGCCTCTGCGGATGCCGGATCGCGTAGATGTTGGAGCACAAGTCTCGGAATCTTCTCAATCAGGAGGCGCTGCTCCCCAGGCTCCCTATCGATACGTTCCATGCCGGGTACGTTCGAAGGCGACGTCCTGAGATGGTGCATGAACTGCGCCGCTTCCAAGAGCGCACCGAGCCGCGCGACGGTCGAGGCTGCGGCGAAATCAAAGCTCGACTCTGGTGAATCAGGCTCTTCGCCGCCCATCGACTGCGGCAGCAGTGAGAGCATCGCGAGTTGCGCATTTAGCGAGCTGGGGTCCGCGCAGCCTCGCACAGCGCTTTCAAAGATCACGGCTAGGTCGGTAGCGCGCACAATAAGACGCTCGTGAGGCGCCAAAGACGTGCGTGAGTCGCGGAACACTGGCACGACGGACTCTGGGTCACAGCGCGCGAGCTGGCAAAGGCCGCTGCACGCATAATGCAGTTAGTCAGCATGCAATCCGCATGTGCATCAAAGGGCAACACGGTGCACACTTACGCAGTGAGCGCATTTTGAGCCGCATCAGATCTTGGGTCGCCAAACTCGATCTCAAGAGCCTCAAAAATAGGCTGCCGCACATCGGCAACGATGCTTGTTTCCGTCGACAGCTGCAAAAGCCACATGATCGCCGTAGCGGTTCCGGCAGCCGCCACCTCGGTCGCAGACAAGGCCGCGATATCAGCGGGCAGAGGCGGATTGCACGAGCGCGATGGTGCAATGTCGCGAGTGGCAACAAACCGGTCGATAATGGCTGCCGTTGTGCGCAATGCGCCGTAGGTTCGCTCAAGACCGGGTATGCCTCGCTCCATTGCAAGCCGAGTGAAGCTCAGCGCCAGGTCCGCCAAGCCCGTGCGGCGGTCAATCTGCAAGATGCGCTGGCTGGCCCACGCCGAGAGCGCCTCGGACGTGGCGGGATACGTGTGCGGCAAAACAGGTACGAGTACTACTGACGACACAGTTGACGGCCTGCGTGCGAGGCTGCCGATCTCGTCTGGGTACACGAGCTCGAGCAACTCGCGCGTCTCCTTGCTCGACGTCCAGTCGGGCTTGCGCCAACGAATGATGGTCCATGCCTGCTCGTGGCCGGTTGCTTTGTCGATGCGCGGCAGCAGATGGGCGTATGTGGCCGGATCCGCTGTTTCTGGGATCAAGCCGAGCAGGCTCAAGCGAAGAGGCAGCAGCTCGTGGCCGTGGCGCGTAAACAGCGTCTCGAGGGCCTCGAAGCGCGACGAGGCAGCAATGTCGGCGGCAACAGACGTTAGATCGGCGTCCCTGAAACGCCCATACTCGGAGATCGACGAGCCCGCAAGGCGGTGCACTGCCTCGAAGGTGTCAAGTCGGTCGAGATACTTGAGCGCTCGCATGCGCGCCATGCACCTGTCCGTGAACGAGACGCCGGAACGGGTGTGATCCTGGTCCTTGGTGTCCTTCTGGCCCTCAAACTCGTCCAGGACCCCCGTCAGCTCAGCCTCGACGTCGGCAAAGGTGAACCCGGCCGTGCGCGCGACAACGAGCTCGAGCAGCGACCGAGCCAACGACAGGTTTGCATCGTGCGGGTCGTCGAGGCACTCGGCAAGCACAAACGCGTCGTCTGATATGTTGGAGAGCAGCTGCTGCACGGCGCGAGCGGTCTTTGGGACGCGCTGCCACAGCGCCTTGAACACCACGTCGGCGTGCACGCCAAGCTGTTTGCACAGATTGTTGATGTCGACGTCTGGCTGCTCCTCGACGGCTTTAAGCGCAACCTCGACAGGCGAGGCGCTCACGGCGCAGACAAGCACGAGGTCCTCGCCAAAAGAGGCCAGGACAAAGGCAGCAGCCGCATCTGGAATCGTAGACATGGAGTGGATAGTGCTGCCTGCGAGGGCATTCAAGGAAGTGGCGTTGGCATAGGTGGCAGTCTCCTTGTCAGCTTGCGCGGAGCCAATTTTGCAGGTAGTCAGGATGGCGTCGCTCTTTGCGATAAGGAGGCGACTGTGGTCCAGAAAGGCCGCGCACACGGCCGGTTCGCTCGAGATATCATGCTGGAGTGGCTTGATCGTTGACTCGGCGACATCGTAAACGGAAAGCAAGCCGCTCCACGACGTGCAAACCATTCGCGAGTCGCTGGCGAGAGCGGCCAGGTCGCGAGGACCATCGGCGGCCTCGTTGTCCGGCTTTGGCGAAGCTGCTGGCTTGAAGATGCTTGATGCCAGGCGCATGGCCGAACTGAGCACCGTGTCCGATGTTGGGCCACGCGCCTGGAGGGAGATGCGCCTCGGCAGCTTTGTTGAGAGAGAGCTGCAGCACGCAAGAGTCGGCGGGGATGCCTCGCTGCCTTCGATGCGCCACAACGTCAGGCTGCTCCTGGATCCATCTGCGTGAGCAGTGCCGGGTTGAGCTGCAGTGCATAGCGTCCCGCCGATGACGAGCTGCTGCGTCGCAGCGTGCCATGCGGCCGCTGTGACGGTGCGGTGGACCGAGCCGAGATCGCCGAGCCAGGCCGCATCCAGGCGAAGGCCGTCCTGATCCTCGCTGAGCTGGAATGCATCGACTCGGCCACCAAACCCCAGCGAAAGAAGCATCACCCTGCTGCCGCTGCCCGACGAAGGCACAAAGACGAGTCCGGCAGGCGGATCGACGGAGCCGGGCACCGGCGCGGCCATCTCCGCTGGCTCGGCGTGCACGGCGCTGCCGCCGCCTCGCTGCAGGTCGCACAGGCACCTGCGCGACTCGAGGTCGTACACCAACAGCGCGCCGTTGCTGAGCGACATGGCCACCCAGCGCGAGTCAGGCGACCACGCAAGGCGCTGCCACGCCGGCTCCGGGTCGGGCGGCAGCGGCAGCTGCCCGACGCAGCGCTGGCCGCGGCGCACGTCCAGCCAGCCCGGCACGAGCACGGCGCAGTGGCGGGCGTCGTGCGACACGGCGAGCGTGGCGGCCCTGGCGCCGCCGGGGCTGCTGCTCGCGAGCCGGAGGAGGTTTGGCGGCACGGAGGGCGAGTGCGGCACACGGTGGCCGCTGGCGGGGTCTGGGTCGACGGCGCGACCGTCCTGCGCCGCTGTATGTGGCTGCGGCGGCTGCGCGGGCTGGCCCGGCAGCGCGCCGGGCCAGAGCGCGGCCTCGACGGCGACGATCATGTGTTCAGAGAGAAGGCGACGCGACGACGTGGCCCGCGACGGCGTCCGGCTCCAGGCGCCGGCGGCAGGCAGACAGCCGTGAGGCCGAGGACGGTTCATTGCCTTCATTATCTGCCGCTTCAAGTTCACCTCCACTGGTCTGCCAGACGCTTGCGGTCCGCCTGCGCACAAATGCCGTTGGCAGATCAGCAGGGACGCCAAACCTCTCGCGAAAGGCCAGGCCACTCACAAAATGCTTCGCAACGAGGATGCCAACGACCAGACCAACAAGTGTCGCGATCAGGCCAAGATAGTTGAAGTCGGGGCTCAGGACGTCAAACGACTGCGAAGGCACGCGGCGCGAGCAGAACAGGTCCAGACCGTAGCTCGCAACAAGCGATGTCGACTCGAGGTTCGTGGGAGCGCTGATGATGCGCTCGATACCCAGAACCTGGTTGATGGCGGCGCACAGAAACAACTTGGTCAGCCTCTGGAACAGAGAGAGAGAGAGAGAGAGAGAGAGAGAGAGAGAGCAGCAGCAGCAGCAGCAGCAGCAGAACAAAGACGAATGCGCACGTTCAGACTGTACGAAGCAACCTCACGCGTGGCGAAGCCAAGGTTGGGGCTGTACGGGATCATGCCAGCCTCCTTGTCCTCGGCCGTCAAGCGGTCGGGGCGGCGCGGGTCGAGGAACCGCTTGTTGAGGCCGTACAGCATGCCAGTCTTGATGCCGATCAGCACCTCGCGCGACGTGATACTTGCCTGGGTCTTGGTCACGCCGATCGCCGTCACGGGCAGCGGGAACACGTATGCCTGCGCGACGATGCCAGGGCGGCTGGCCGAGAAGGACGACAGCGACGTGCTGCGCGCGGCGAGAAACTCTCGTGTTAGCCCGCCATGGCTGCTGCGCCGTCGGCAGCATGGATTCAGACCCGCTCACCTTGCAATGCGCGCATCAGGCTTGGCGCTCTCGTAGATCTCAATGGCGACAACCTCGAGCTGCTTGGCGTCCGGCACTCCGGGGCGGCCAGACGACGGCTTTGAGGTGGCAGCTGCCTTGAGCTTCTTCTTGGTGAGGCCCTTCTTCTTGAGGTTTCCGGGCAAGTCGGCGATCGTGGCCTCGGACACGCCGTGCCATGCCTCGTCGCTCACGGCATCGGGGCCATGGTTCCAGACCGAGTAGACGAACCAGTTCTCGCACTGCAGCACGTGGATCGTGTCGGCAGCGTCCGTCGTGGGGCCGGCGCCGTGGTGGGCGTTGCGGTAATGGATCGCGCCAGAGACAGTGTCGATGATGTAAAAGAAGGTCGTGATCGTGCCTTGGTCCTCCTTGCGGACTGTGGCGAGGCCGAGAAGGTTGGGGTTCAGGTACTTGTACAGCACGCGGCGATCGCCGAGAACGCGGCCAATCGAGGCAACCGACTCGGCTGAGAGCCCGCCGGAGTGTCAGCGCTGCAGCAGAAAGACCGATGAGGTGCAGCCTCCGTTCGATTGCACTCACCGCTCGAGTCGCGCTCGGACACGCTGACGAGCTTCTCGCCTGCGGGGAAGCGCAGCTCCCAAGTCTTTGAAACTGAGTACGTCTACGGAGCCACCGCGGGCGTCAGGAGTCGCAAACGCAAGTCATACAACGAGATCAGGCATTTCGCATCGCACCGTCAAGCCGACCGAGCGCGGGTTGATGGCAAAGCCGACAAGTCCGTCGGCGCCGTCGGTGCGGAAGATGTGCGACGTGAGCCTCTTTGCCTCAAAGGCGACGTGGGCTGCGGGAGTGTTGGGGAACAGCGACACCTGCACGCGCGTTGTATTTCCGTGTCAGCGGTTGGGCGGATGCGGGAGTTGTTTTCGCGGCACTCTTGACAAACCTCATCGTGCTCGTCAACCAGAGCGAGAATCTGCGTGTGTTCGTCCTCCTCCTCTGCTCCAATCAGGGACGCAATCCTGTCGCCGCCCCGGATCAGCGTCTCAGCTGCAATCCCGGGCTGCTTCTCAGAAACAAAGTCGTTGCCGTTCAAGCCGTTCAGGCGCCAAATGACAGTTCCCTAAGCATCGGCGGATCGGCGTCAGACGCTGTGCCGAGTCGTTTCAGCTCTGGAGCGGCGACAGCACACGCACCTCGCTTGAGTGGCCGACAAACACCACAATGGCGGGGTATTTGACACGCGAGGTGCGGACAATATGGAGGCTGTCAAAGAAAATACCCGGCAAGTAGCGCGACCACACGGTCTGGCCAGTGAGGGTGTCGAGCGCATTGACCTTGCCGGTTGTGGAGACCAAGACCAGAAGCTTGCGGAAGCCGTGGGCGTCGCTCAGGTCCGCGGTGCCGTTGGCCGACTGCTCCGGCTGGCTTGACTCGGCACCACCAAGCGTCCCAAAGAGCGACATGAGCTTGGAGAGGTGCACGGACCAGCGGCGGATGTAGCGCTCGACGGGCGAAATGGACGCCGACACGCGGGGCTCCTCCTGGAGCTCGTCAAACTGCTGCGAGTAGACGATGCTCTGGGGCAGGTCAAGGAAGGCGGCATCGGCGACCTGCGAGAGCGACTCCTCGCGGGTCCAGACAATGACGTCCTCGTTGATGAGGTGCACAGACCCGTCCTGAGTAACGACCGTGAGCTGGAACATGCCCTCGATGGGCGAGCCGGAAATGAACGCCTGCCAGAGTGTTGCGATCCGCGCGGCGTCAGCGCCGAGCAAGCAGTGAATCGGTAAGACAGCAGGGCACTTGCCTCGACAATCCCACCAAACTCGGACTCGTCAAGCTCAAACGAGTGCGTCTGGGCCACCTGCTCCGTCGTCCAGAGGCTCAGGGTGTACTTGTGTTGCATTTCAGCGCAGAGTCGCGGCGCCGACCCAATATCGCACGCCAGCTCACCTTGCTGTTTGATCCAGAAACGGCAGCGACTACGCGGCTATCGCGGCTTGCAGCTGTGGCAAGGAGCTTGACGGCAGATGCGCCGTTGTACTCGATCGAGTGCACAACCGTGGGATCACCCTCGACGATGCGCAGGATCTGGAGGAAAGCTGGGGTCACGATAACAAACTCGGGGTTGAGGCCGTCAGACTTGATTGCGTGGAGGGTAAACTGAGGCCCAAAGTACGGGGACTGTTGCGTCGTGTCAGCAAGACGGGCGCTGGCGCACATTTCCGACGCCCGCAGCGGCAGTCTCACCACATCGACCTCAAACGAAAAGCTCTTTTCGAGATTAACGCCCCACATGTGGCTGCTCGAGACGACGATGGCATGGGGGGCGTCGTCAGCCTCGGCGAGGATGATCTGAGAGGGAGACTCGATGTCGGTGGGCTTGTGCTCGGCGAGCGTGCCCACGGAGCCATCGGCGACGTCGACCTTGCGGGACACGATGTTGGCCGAGGCAGGCGACCACGTGACGACATGGAGCGAGTTCCCGGTCAGAGCCATCCGGGTAAGGCTGGCGGCACGGGGAGCGGGTGAGCAGATGCGGCCGGATCTCGGGATGGGGCGAGCACGGACCTCTCCTGGTCGTTGCGGGGCAGCGTCCACTTGACCTTGCCGTTGGCCGAAAGAGCAACGATGTCGCAGGTGGGCAGCAGAGCGATGACGCCGGCGGCGGCGCGCAGCACGGACGGGGTGGTACAGTCTGCAGCGCCTGCGGGGGCCGGCGGCAGCAGCGGCGCGGCGTCGGTCTCCCAGATCGCGGCGCCCGTCTGCCTGTTCCAGGCGCGGATCGCGGCGCGGCCCGAGAGCGAGACGACGGCGTCGGCCGAGTCGGTGAAGACGCCGTGCAGCTCGTCGGCGGCCTCAAGCACCTGGCGCCAGACTGCGGCGGCGGCGTGCATGCGGCGGCGCGCGGGCGAGCGTCAGCGGTGCGCGGGCGTCGGCCGCCTCCCCCGGCGTGCAAGCGCACCAATGTCGCCGGTGGTGGGCTCGAGCGAGGCGACGGCGTTTCTGTTTGTGGCGACGAACAGGCGGCCGGCGGCGTCGAAGCGGGCCTGCGAGGGCGTGCCGACGAGC
>JADGIZ010000186.1:0-20658 GCA_027604665.1 Polyrhizophydium stewartii | reverse complement strand
CGCGGCCTGCCTTTCGGCCCGATGCCCGCGCTCTTGGTCTTGCCCGCTGAGCCGTCAACTCGCCTTTCGAACCGCGGCAAACCCATCCTCGCCCCAGATCCGCTCCAAATTTCTCGCGCATCTCGAGCCTCACAGCGCGAAGCGACCGCGCGCCATGCAGAACAACCGGGACGCCGACAACGAACGTTGCCAGTTCAAAATGCTCGTTCTCGAGCTGCTCAGCTACACGCACGTCAGATCGATCTTTGGGGTCCACGCGCTGCATGTGGGCGAGTATCGTGAGTGCTGCAGCGCATCTTGCGGTGCCTGCGGGACGCTGTTGTCGCGTGGCGGCGAACTGCTCTCGCGTCTCGCATCGCCGAGACTCCACTCGCCTGCGATGCGATGGCGTCTCGGGGATGCGCCTCGCCGGCCCTGCAGCTCGATTCGGCCATCCACACGAGAAACGGGCTGCGCGTTGGACGCAGCGCAGCGTCAGGCGGACACTGTGGCGCCAGCGTTTGCAGTGCTCGGGACATTGCGGGCGGCCATCTCGCATCTCGCGTGTCACCGCAGCTCGCTCGCATTGCTCTGAGACGCATCGCCTCTTGTTGCAAAGTCCTTCCTCGCGCAGCTCTGCTGACGCACCTCGTTGTTGCTTTCCACGCACGCCCTGACGCAGGCTCGATTGTGCCCAAGAACAAGAAGACGCTGGTGTCCCACATGAAGGGTCGGCTCGCCGGCCACCCAAGAATCGCCTCACAGGGGCCTGGATTCGGCGAAAGTGAGCGCCTGCGAGCGTTCTGCTGATTTGCGATGCGCAAACGGATATCTGACTCGCAGAATCAGTCGTTCTCGTCGACCGCGATCGCTTCTTCGTCGAGTCCAGCAGCATCACGGCCCTGTACGCTGTGCATCACGGCTTGAGCGCCATGGCGCAGCAGTGAGCACGGCTGTCTGCTACAAAGGTTGGTGCTTCCAGAAACGTTGACGCGGTTCGTCAGCTGCGATGCCATCGCCAGGCTCTCTGTCGCGATCTTCGATGTAATCCGTTCCAAGATGCGCTCGTATGGTCCGTCTCCTTTGCGATTGATCGAGGCCTCCAAGGTCTTCACGATCGTCAAGGCGTATATCCAACTCGACGGCGAGTGTGCCATGCCGCGCGACTGCACTCGGACTGCGTGCGAGGCCTTTGATGCGAGCCGGGGCAACTGTAAACCGCCGCTTTCTTGTGCGACTGTCCCGCCGCCCACTCGTGCTGACCATGCATGCGATGTTGAATACTCGATTCCCCGCCACTGCCACGACCGCTCAGTGAAAGAGTTGATGGCAGCTGCCAAGTCGCTGCAGTCCGAAATGCCAGGAGATCGGCTGGAGCGGCTCTGCATCTTTGCATTGCTGTGCCATACCATGGTCTGCGCGTCTGCGAACAAGGCTCTGCAGCTCAGAGCCGCGCTACGCATCATGACTCCATGCATCTTTGACTTTGAGTCGGAGGCCGCCGCCAAGAAGTACTGGGGCATTCTTGTCATGTTTGTGCTTTTGCAAACCGACGAGTCGACTCCACCGTCTGCAATCGAGGCCATGGCCGCCGTCGTTGAGCAGATGCTCGCCTTCCAGCACTCCGAGAAAGCCGATGAGCGCTCACGCGAGCCGACATCGAGATCCGCCAAACGGCTGATTCGCTTCCCAAGCACCAACCATGTCAAGCTCTTCCACAAGCATCTCCCGCCAAACAGCGATGGCGAGATGCGCACGATGCTGTGCGCAGATTTTGATGGGCCTCGCCTGCCGCACTTTGACGAGATATGCTATGTCAACCAGTCGGGCAGCATCTTGGCTCTTTCAGAGATAGCAGTGCCGGCTGAATGGAACGGCAATGGCGTCGTCGACCGCGAAGACGCTGGCAAGAACGAGCACGAGCGCGAGAACAATCACGAGGCAGATATCGAGCATGACGGAGTGGGCGAGTGCGAGCAAGCGGTAGATGGCTGCGGCGTTGCTGCCGAGACGACTCCGAGCGAGTGCGGCCATGTCGACCAGCCCTCAGGCATTGCTCCAGAGACTCTCGTGCCGATGCGCGAGACCCAACTGGAGCCGACAGACTCCACGATCGAGGTGTCTGATTGCTGGCGCGTCTCGCAGAAGCCAGGCATCCGCCATCGCAGGGGCTCCGGATACTGCTTCACTGATCAGCTCGACCTCGACCCAAACCATGCTCGCACTGCGCGTCATGACGAAGCCGAGATGTCGCGCAGCATCGTGCACGAGACAGTTGATGGCCGCAGCCGCCAGACGCTCTCGTGCGAAGTCGACAAGATGCGCGTCGGTGACAGCGAGAGCACGATCAAATGCGATGGTGCATTCAGCGAAGGCAACGCGCCAGGTTTGGTGATGGGCGGCGACACCGCGGCGCAGATTCCAACTCCCACAGAGAGCAAGCGTGCCGTCGTCGCAGCGTCGTGGGAGTCCGCAGATCGTCTTTGCGCCAGCATATGCGACGAGCAGAAGCCGCTTTTGTCGTGCAAGGCCGACTGGGTCGCAGTCGAACTCGAAGATGCCATCGCGCCGCACTCTGTCATCATTCAAATCGAGTCGCAGACTTCAGTTGCAGGGATCGCACAATCCGCAGCCAAAGCTGCACCGGGCTGGGTCAGCAAGGTCGTCAAGTACATGCCCGAGTGCCTTGCCGTTGTTCTGCTCGTCATTCTTTGGCTTTCTTCGCCAAAGGCCCTTCTCATCCCCGCATGATATGCGCCGTTGTGCACTCGTGCGATGCTTGATAAACTGTCTTTCTGGTCAGTTCCTTTGCTCCGAGACACCCTGCCCGTTGTGTGAAAACCTCATTGGCTCTGAGCCAGAACAGTCGCCACTTTCCAGGTGGAGGAGTTGAACTGAATCATCTGCAGCTCCTGGCTGTTCGATCACCGCCGCAACCGTCATCCACAAAAGTCAGCCAACTGCGCCTTTCTCGACTTTCAAAATGGTGACTCCTGGCGACAGCGCGAAGCGGCTGATGCTGCTTCCGCAGCTGACCTCGGGAGGTGCGTACGCTTGGCTGCATGCGCCAAGGCACTGCGCAGCTTGCAATCAGGTGACGACCCGGAAGCTGACTCCCCTCACCTGGTCGTCCAGGCTCGACTCACGACTCGCGAGTCTTGACCCTCCCCCGCCCATGCGACGGCGCACCGTCCGGCTACGTGCTGCACTCTGGCGCAGAGACGCCGGTACTTCTGCAGATCCAGCGGCTCGAGGCTCCTTTCCGGTCGTGGGCTCTGGACGACAGCGTCGTGTCAGGTGCGCAGGCGATTGTCCGGGTGCTGAGCGACATTCGCGCGCTGCTGACACGGAGACCAACTCAGACGGCTCGCTCTATGCCCTGGCGCCTTTCGACATGCTGTTCATGGCGCTCCAGCTGCTCGACGCCCGACTGAGCGAGGTGCAGCCCGCTAGCGCTGGTGAGGGTCACAGCGCCGGCGCCAGAGAGCTGACGGACGTGTGCTGGTAGTCGCAGTCGTCCGAAAGCAAGGGACAGTTTCTGCAGTGGTCGGACGTGCTGCGGAGCGACCAGTTTCCGGACCTTGCGCACCTGAGCCTGCTGGATGACACCTGCCTCGTACTGCTATGCGACGTCAATGGCATGAGATCGAGCTTGGAGGCCCTGCGGCTGTCGTGCAACTTGCTGACGTGGGGATCAATCTTGCAGACGTCGAGGGAGTTGCCCGCTTCTATCGCCTCAACAGGGACAAGGCGCTCGGCTGGCTGCGTGCCAAGGTGCGGCGTATCCAGAGAGACGCAGAGGGCCTGATATCTGTCCAGCCGCATCTGAGCTGGGCCGGCGCGACCGAGCAAGACAGTGCGTGCTCGATATCGCGTGGTGACTAGCATTGATTGCAAGCGAGCTGACCGAGCCCTCATGCCAAGTCGCTGCGCAGCGCGACGTCATTGCGTTCCAGGTTGTTGAGGAGCATCTGACGTCGGATTGGCGCAAGCGGCTCGCTGAGGCGCTTGGGTGAGTTCTTCATATGATTCAGACGACAGATAATGCGTTCAAACCACTAACTAAGGCGGTCTGGCAGGCTGCAGAACCACCCTGCCGTGTCGTCGGACAAGCTGGTCTATTTCAACACCAACTTGCCCAAGCGATCAGCGGTCGAGCACGAGGGCGTATCTGCCGAGACAACACAACCAGCGACAAAAAAGGTGCGGATTGTGCTGGCTGCCGCGGCAAACTCGAACGGCGCAGCTAACGGCAATGCATGCGAAGGCCAAGCCCACGCGCGGCCAAAAATCCATCATGACGGCGAGCAAAGCGGGTATGAAGCCGCTCACGTCGTTTTTCAAGCCAGCGAACAAGTGACGCGCATGGCGCCGTTTGAGTAATTTGGTTGTGCAAGAGAGCCAGGCCTTCAAATGATTCATCTTTTGATTATCTTGATCACGTCAGGCGAGAATACATAATGCAAGCCAGACCAGATTGTCGTGATTCCGACCGTGTACCTATTCGCGCGGCAGACATCCATAGCCACGTCGTCAGAGGCAAACCCGCTGCGCTCGCAGCCAAATGCGGCGTGCTTACTGAAGCGCCATGAGCAGTGGGTGAGACGCGAGGCCAATGACAGGCATGGCGAGCGATGCTCCCATAAGTGCAAGTTGCAGGAGAGTGTTCAGCTTGGAAATAAGTGGTGGGTGCACCTCGGCTGTTGGCATCGAAGGGTCAAAGTATCGCTGGAGGGTCCTCTGGTGCACAGGTTGTTGATGTCAGAGTGGATGCGGATTCTCTTGCGACGCGATGTTGTCAGACGACACACTCACGGGCGGTTGCAGCGAGATGTATCTGTAGTAGGCGGTGCCGAGCACAAGGCCAACGTCGCGGCCAATAATAAGCACGGCCAGAGCAACTGAGGGCGGCTGCACGTCAGCATAGTGAAAACACACACAACACGGCGAGCCGCATGGATCTCTTACGCGGGAGCAGGCCAGCCTGGCACAGCGAGACGGTAAGTGTGGTCATCAGGATCTTGTCCGCAGCTGGGTCGAGCACGGATCCGAGCACTGTCTTCTGGTCGAAGTTCCTCGCCAGGTAGCCGTCGAGCAGATCCGTGAGCGCGGCGATGGCGAGCAGCGAGCAGGCAGACACAAAAGACTGCTGCACAATCAGGTATCCGATCACGGGCGTCATGAGAATTCGGGACACGGTCAGGCCGTTGGCGGCCGTGTAGATGTTCTCGGTCAAGTCTGGCCGCCAGCGCGACTTAGCCGGCAGCGGCGCGGGCTGGTCCGAGCCGTGCCTGTGGGGCGACGACGATGCCGTGCAGACAGAGATGCGAAGCAACGCCCTGGCCTGAGCAGATGCGGCGCCAGCGCCTGCAGCAGCTCTGGCGGGCGGGGCCAGCAGCGACATGTGCTGACGGAAAGACAGCTGAGGAGCGGTTGGTCGACCGAGCAGCGTGGCAGCCGGTGTGAGCGGCGAGGCTGGCAGCCGCGAGGCCGCTTTCCAGAGACTGCGCGGCAGCAGGTGCACAGCTGCGCACGCGGGGATGCGCTCCCGGCTCGCAGCGGTCGCCGCTCCGCCGAGGGCGGCAGCGCCTGTCGCGAGCGGCCGCGCCGTGATCACAAGCATTGGGCAGAGCGGCCGCCGTCGCCGCGTCGGCCAGGCTGTCGGCCGACGT
The DNA here is from genome assembly GCA_027604665.1 of Polyrhizophydium stewartii. Classification (NCBI taxonomy): domain Eukaryota; kingdom Fungi; phylum Chytridiomycota; class Chytridiomycetes; order Rhizophydiales; genus Polyrhizophydium; species Polyrhizophydium stewartii. The sequence continues at coordinate 15,007 of JADGIZ010000186.1, read as the reverse complement.
CACGGCCCATCCTCAAGCCAATGCGATACAGCAAGGCGGCAGCAATCTGCCGAGTGGTTCAGGCAAGCATGCCACGATCTCGCGGTGGCGGGTGCCCGCGGACGCCCGGGCGGCCCGGCGATGCGGCGCGGAGCCGACGCGGAACGACGGTCGAAGTTGGCCCCGAGGCGGCCGCGGCTCTTTCCACCAAGATGGACTCGATGGCCGTCAACGCAACGTGAGCGCCCCTCGGCCGCGCGCACCGGCCCGCAGCCCGCCGCCCGGGGCCTGCTGCCCGCCCGACTGCACGCTCTGCCCTGCATGCTGCCCGCCCGCTGCCCGCCGCGGGCCTCCCCTCCGCCACCTGCCGTCCGCGGGGAAGGGGGCGTCGTGCAGTCGCCATGGTACATTTCGGGCGAGCGGCAGGCCCTGCTCGGCGCACTCGCATCGCCCGCCGCTCGCAGGTGCTGACGCCTGCGGCACGCCTGTGTCGCAGTCTTGCCTACCAGCCCAACTTTATCGAGCGCCAGTGGCTCTCGCTCTTCGAGGGGGCCGAGAACCCGTCCATCCGCCTGGCTGTGGTGCTCTTTGCCTGGCACGAGTTTGTGTTCGTCGCCCGCTACATCCCGTACATGATCATCGACCACATCCCTTACTTCCGCAAGTACAAGATTCAGGCGGTGAGGCCTCGCGGGGGCGTGCGTCTGGCGCGCGCCTGCGTGCGTGCATGTGCATGGGGCCGGCGGCCTTCGGAGACGGCGCTTCTGTCGGCCGCCGCGCACATGCGGCGGCCGACGAAAGGCGTCAAGCCTCTCCCGCCGTCCCCCATTGCACCAGCGCGGTCTGACTCGAGCCTGTGTCGCCCGCCCTTTGGCTGACACCCCCCTGCCGCACCGTCTCGCCGCCGCACCGCCGCCTGCCGCTTCGCCTCCAGGACAAGGAGATCAGCACCTCGCAGTGGATCAAGTGCGTCGCCCACGTCTTCTTCTACCAGTCGATGCTGCAGCTTCCCATGATGATGGCCTTCCACCCCGTCGCGACGGCCCTCGGCATGAAGTTCCTCGAGGTTCCCTTCCCCTCGCTGTAAGTGTGCGCGCCTCGACGTGCTCCTCTGGCCCCGTCACGCCGACTCAGCGTGCGCTGGCGCTCCCGCTGCGGCGGTCGCGGCCGGGAGAGCCGCCCACTTGCTGCGGACCACCCGCATCGGAAGCGGCGCACGCCAATCAGCATGACCGCGGGCGGATGGCTGACGCCACATGTACCATCGCATCGCATCTGAATCGGATCGGTGCTTTATCGAATCGCACTCGCATCGACCGCACCCCACCGCACGCCCACGGCTCGCTCGTTGTCTGTGCGCCACGATGCGCCCCTTATCGCGCGCACGCAGCCTCAACATTGCTGCCTCGACCTTCTTCTTCATGTTCATGGAGGACTTTTACCAGTACTTTGTCCACCGCCTGATGCACTGGGGCATTCTGTACAAGGCCATCCACAAGCAGCACCACGAGTTCTCGGCGCCGTTCGGCATCGCCTCCGAGTACGCCCACCCGCTCGAGACGCTCTTCCTGGGCCTTGGCTTCTTCCTCGGCCCTCTCATCTGGGTGCTCGTGCTCCGCGACCTGCACATTATCAGCGTCGCCATCTGGCTCGCCGTCCGCCTCATCCAGGTCGTTGATGCCCACTCTGGCTACGACTTCCCCTGGGTAAGCCTCGCCAATGCGCCTTATGATCCGCCGAGCCTCGATTCATGCTGCGCTCGCTAACTGCGCCGCCTCGCTCTGCCGTCTCGCTGTCTTCACCCGCCTCGCAGGCATTGCGCCACATCCTGCCGTTCTGGGCCGGCGCCGACTTCCACGACTACCACCACATGGCGTTTGTCGGCAACTACTCGTCGTCGTTCCGCTGGTGGGACTGGATCTGCGGCACCGACCGCGCCTACCAGGCCTGGAAGGACAGGAACGCCGCCAAGAAGACGCAGTAAGCCTCTCGTCTTCCAGCGCAGCTGCTCCCCGGTCGCGACCTCTGCGCACGCAACTCCCCAGCGTGAGATCCGCCTGGGCCGCCGTCTCTCCCCGCCCGCTTGCCCTTCTATCACAGCCGCATCATCTATTCATCTATCGTTCCGTCCGAAGCAATGAACCTTTCAACGCCTCGCGTGCCCGTGCCGATCGAGTCTCGCGCCTTGCGCCGCGAGCCATGCCGTCCGTCATGTGCGGATCGCACGACTTGGCGCACATCGGATCTCCACCAAGTCACCCGACACCAAAGATGCTCGTGACCGCCGCCGCTGCCCGCGCGATGCTCGCCAAGCCCGCCGCTGCGCGCACGCTGCTGTTGCGCTCCATGGCGTCGTCGGCGCCCGCTGGCGTGCGTGCCGCACGCTGCCTCGTCTCCCGGCGCCTGCCGCTCTGCTGATCCTGCTGCTGCTGCTCCCTTGGCGCGGTGCACTGCAGCCGCTCAAGCGCACGTCGCTGTACGACTTCCACGTCAAGAACGGCGGCTCCATGGTCGAGTTCGCCGGCTGGGAGATGCCCGTGCAGTACAGCAACCTGGGCGTGCTCGCCTCGCACAAGTGGACTCGCGAGAAGGCGTCCATCTTCGACGTCTCGCACATGCTGCAGACCAGGTGCGCGGCAGCAGCATTCGCGCGGACCGCGCTGGGCTGGCGCCTGACCGGCGAGCTGTGGCCCCCGCTGCACTTGCCTCCTGTGTGAGGCAGCGCGGGGTGACGGCGTCCGCCAGCCCCCACGCTCGCGCACACGCCTGTCGGCGGCTGGCCGCATGACCTGCGTTCCGCGTTTGCGTTGTCGTGATCTGGGCGCCGCTGACTAATGGACGCCCGCCCCGCTGCTCGCCGTGCCAGATGGACGGGCAAGGACCACGTCAAGTTCATCGAGTCGCTCGTGGTCGGCGACATCAAGGGCCTGTCGGTTGGCTCGTCGACGCTGTCCGTCTTCACCAACGAGAACGGCGGCATCATCGATGACACGGTCATCAACAAGCAGGACGACAGCGGCCTGTATGTTGTCTCGAACGCCGGCTGCGCCGACAAGGACCTCGCCCACATCCGCAAGCACCTCGCCGACTTCCAGAACAAGGGCGGCGATGTCGACGTCAAGGTCCTTGACCATGTCTCGCTTGTTGCACTGCAAGGTCCCTCGGCCGCCAAGGTCGTTGCCGGCCTCACCAGCGCCGATCTATCCAAGTTTGGCTTCATGAGCGGGCGCCACATGACGGTTGCCGGCATTGATGTGTACATCTCGCGCTGCGGCTACACGGGCGAGGACGGCTTCGAGGTGCGGCGTGCGCGGTATACGCCCCCGTTGCCATGCAATCCGAGACGGCGCAAGCCGTTGCGCTGACATGCGGAATCTGCGCGATGATCGCAGATCTCGGTTCCGCACAAGGACGCCGTCAAGCTCACCGAGGCCCTGCTCGCCCACTCCGACGTTGAGCTCGCCGGCCTTGGTGCCCGCGACAGTCTGCGCCTCGAGGCCGGCCTCTGCCTCTACGGCCACGACCTCGACGAGAACACGACCCCCGTCGAGGGCAGCCTGACGTGGACGATTGGCCAGCGCCGCCGCACCGAGGGCGGCTTCCTCGGCGCCGACAAGATCCTGCCCCAGATCAAGGGCCCCGTCACCAAGCGGAGGATTGGCCTAATTGTCGAGGGTGCTCCCGCCCGCGGTGAGATTGATCGTCCCGCCCGATACCGCGCTCAGTCATTGTGCTTGGGCTGCCGCTGACACACCTTCGCGCAGAGGGCGCCGAGGTCTTTGACGCCGCGGGCAACAAGGTAGGCGTGGTCACGAGCGGCTGCCCGTCGCCCACGCTCAAGAAGAACATTGCCATGGCGTACGTCCAGTCGGGCTCGCACAAGGCCAACACGGAGCTGCAGGTCAAGGTGCGCAACCGCATGCAGAAGGCCGTCGTCACCAAGATGCCGTTTGTTCCTCAGAACTACTTCCGCGGTTGAATCGCACATCCGTCTTGATAAACATGCCCGCCTGCCGAGCGAGCCATGCCGGCGCCAAGCTGGCGCGCTCAATGCTCGCTGTGTTTTCGGAAGCGATCTGGTTCATTCCCGTGTGCGCGGCAGTCCGGTTCAGGCACTCATCATGGCGCGGTACGCCAGCTGGTCCTGGTACATGCGCAGGAAGACTGCGTACTTTTTGCTGTGGAATGCAATGAGGGCCGAATCGTGGCTTGGCTCGACGGCGCTGCCGAATCCGGCCATACTGACCATGTGGCTCCACAGCGTGTCGCCAATCATCGACTCGCCATGGCGGGCATCAGCCTTGGCCAGGACCGATGCCGTGGCACCGCACATGGCGCTGCCGAGCAGGACGGCTTCGCCCTCGCTCACCTGCGGGACGACAACGCGCATGCCCGTGACGTCGGCAAGGCTTGCTAGGAACAGGCGGTTCGCAGCCAGGCCGCCACTGACAAAGATGGTGTCGATGGAATGGCTTCCGCTCGCGTTGAGGCTCTCGATAATGTGGCGCGTGCCGTAGCACACGCCGAGCAGTGTTGCCAGGTAGATACACGCCAGCGAGCGCACACTATCGTCGAGCGCGAGGCCGCACACCATGCCGCGCATGTGCGGGTCCGCGAGCGGCGATCGGTTTCCGTTCAGGTCAGGCAGAACGTGTAGATCCGTCGTTAGCATTGCTGGATGCGCCAGCGCCGCATCCTGCGCAGCCTGTTCAATGTGCGCGAGAAGCTTGTCGTGTGCGTTTTCGCCGAGCTCGGCGAAGCGCGGATGGCTCGAGATCATGTGTTGGATCGCAATGCCGGCGGCGGATTGCCCTCCTTCCGTGCAGAACATGCCTGGAAGTACCACGCCTGGGTACGGCCCTAGCAGCGGTCGAGCAATCTTGTCAGCGTCGAAGCATAAGCACTGCACACCGCGGCTCGACGACCGACCCCAGATTCCCTTGACCTGCGCTGCAGTTGGGTGCATGACTATGTGGCATGCCGATGTCCCTGCAGCTGGAAGCGTCAGAGAGCTTCTGTATCCCAGGAACGCTCACTGCCTCACCAACCTCCGATGAGGGCAAGCCGGCGGCCCAGGTCAGAAACCGATGGCGATGTGTTGTTGATCGAGATGCCAAGAGTTCTGCGGCAACAAGAGTCAGCAATCCAGCCGTCCCATTCAAGCATCGGCGGTGTGCAAGCCGCACCCAATAGCCCCCTATATACAAGGCGGTAAGTATCAGCGTCAGATATACTCCCAGCGCCGCCAGAGGACCAACGCACCGCATAAGCATCAATCACACCGCCGCCGACTGCAATTCGATGCTGCGCCTGGCCGAGTCCGAGATCCTCCGCGGCTTGCCTCGTCAGCCCGTCTCCGATCGGCTCGCCTGCGTACGACGCACGCGCGGATCCGTCGTCGATTCCGCCGCCCGCCGGCCCGCCCAAGCGGGCCAGGGCGTCGGGCATGTCGTCGTGGCTGATCCCTCCAGCGGCCAGAAAGTCGGCGTGCCATCGCGATCCGCCCGAGTGCTGCTCAGATCCGTCAAAGGCCCACTTGCAGACCAGAGAGCAGCGGCCGCGCTGCAGCGAGCCCGTCGCACGCAGAGTCAGGAAGTCGGGCAGCTCGATGAGGTGGCGGGCCTTGGCCCACGTCTCGTTGAACCGGTGCTTGCGGATCCAGCAGATCTTGGCGGCGGACATCTCTGGGCTGATGGCGCCGCCGGTCGCGGCGAGGCACGGATGGCCTGTCGCTGAGAGCGCGGCGGCCTCGGCGACGGCACGGTGGTCCATCCTGCGCGCACGGGTGGGGCGAGCGGGTCAGCGCGGGGATCACGACCCTGGCTGGCGCAGCCGCGACGCACCACATGATGACGTTGTGCGAAGGGTCGTTGGTCGGCGACACCGACACTGGCTGCAGGTCGCCGTCAAGAGCGACAAGGCTGCACGTGGCGTCGAAGCCGATGCCGTGCACGGCCGAGGCAGGCACGCCCGACGCCTCCAGCGCCGCGCGGATGGCCACACACACGCCGCGCCAGATGTCGTCGGACGACTGGTGAGCGTCCCGTCAGCCCGTGGTCCAAGGCCATGTGCACGGCGCCAGACGGCGATGCGGCGGACCTGCTCCCAGTAGTCCGTGCGCGGGTGCAACACCTGCACGGCGCATGTGCCCGTGCCCTTGACGATGCCGGCGGCGCTGACGACCGCCGCGCGGGCAGACGTCGAGCCGACGTCGACGCCAACAAAGTGCGGCTCGCTGGACATGGACGGATGAGAAGCAAGTTCGCCACAAAACCGAGATGAGCTTTAATCGTCCTCCTACCGCTGGCGGATCTTCATGACCAGGTCGTGGATTGTCTCGGGGACCACGCTCGAGGCCCCACGCATGGGGGCAGCGGCGCCGGGCATTGCGGGATATGCCGCCGTCGCGGGCGAGATGGTCTCGCGGCGCTGCGACGGCAGCGCGATCAAGATCGAGTTGCCGTACACCGACGACGGGTTGGCGACCCAGTGCGCCGTCGTGGTGTTCTGAGCCTCGACGAGCATGCGCTCGGCCTCCTGCTCCCGCTCGCGCTGCTGGCGCTGCGCCTGCGCAGTCTGCTCGCAGGGTCCAATCGTGCACGCATCCCGCCGCTGGTTGGTCAGACTGTGCCCGTCGCTCGCTCAGCGGCACCCGCAGCACGCCGCCGCGGCGCTCACCGCCTGGATGGTACTGAGGTTCTTTGGAATCGGCTTGGCCATCTGCGAGTCGATGTACGACTCGGAGAACGGGCCGTTGGGGATCTCGAGCGCCGACTGCAGGATCCCGCCTTGGACGGCGCTGCCCGCCCTTGGTTCAGCAGAGGCGACGCAAGCCGGTCGTCACGAGCAAGCGAGCACACCTCTCCTGCGGCTGGTCGGCACGGGTGCGCTTGCGCGGGAGCGCACCGCCCGTCTCAATGACGCCGAGGATCATCTCGCTGCAGGCGCCGGGGGTGTCAGCGGCCCCCGTGTGCGGCAGCTCGGTGGATCGCTCCCATGCCTTTCCGGGTGCTGCGAGAGCGCCTGCTGGATGGGCAGCGGCTGCTGCTGCTGCTGCTGTTGCTGAGCCTGCTGAGCCTGCTGAGCCTGCTGAAGGCGCTTCTTGGTCTGGTGCTGCGGATGGACCGGGGGGCCGCCGCGGCGGCCCGCCCCGCGCTCGCGTCTGCCGCCGCGACCTCCTTGCGCGTCAGTGTTCATGAAACAAGGAAAGTCCATCACAATTGCCGGGATCAAGCAACACCTCCAGGCCACGCCACGACTGCAGCGGCCGAAGTCTGGCACAGGAAAAGGCTTTGTTTATTGAGGCAGACTCAGTCGATGAAGAACTCGGTGATCTCGGGTGGCTTGCGGTACTGCCGTGCGCTCCCGCCCAGAGTGTTCTTTCGGAACCGCTTGTAGTTGGGCGGCTCCTGGCTGCCGCCGCCGTTGTGTCCGGCAGCCACCTCATTCTTGACCGGCTGCTTGCTGTCCTTCTCGGAAAGATCAAACTCGAGGACGACAACAACATTCGAGTCGCCATCGTCGCCATTATTCGCTCCCTGGTCGGCCGAGCCTTTGATGCCCAGCGGCGCTGCCATCTCGTCACGCCGCCGCTCCTCTGCCTTGGCTCGCTTGCGCGTGGCGGCCATCTGCGCCACCAGGCTGCGGATGCGCGACTCGCTCATGATCCGGTGCGGCTGCTTCTCGTCTTTGACGATATCGGCAGCGCCGTGCACCGGTGCGCCGGCATGAGCGTCGAGTAACCGCGCGCGACGATGCGGCGCCTCGATGGTCTCGTGGTGCGCCTCGCCATGAGCCCGACGGCCTCGATCGGACTCTTGGGCTGCCCGCGCTTCGATCATGTCGGCCGCGGCTGGCGCAGGCGGCGCCGGCTGCGAAGGCGGAGCCGACTCGGCCGCAATCCCAAGCCGCTGAGCGAGCGACGTGGTCTTGCCAACCTGAGATCCAATCGGCGCCTGGGACCGTGCTGCAGCTCCGTCCTGCGGTTGCGAGTCCTCAAAAGCCAAAAAGCGCTCAATACCGTTCGAGCGGACCGGCTCGCGCACCGACTGCATCGAGGCAGAGCGAGCGCTGTGCTGCGACGGAGGCTGAATCGCCGGCATGGCCGTCTCCTCGATGATCATGTCGATCAGATCGAGCCCGCGTGTGCGCTTGCGACGCTGCGGTGGAGCCACATGCTCCGCTGAGGGCATGGGCAAGCCATATTGAGCAAGCGGCGGCGGCACATCGTGCTCTTGCTTGGGTTCCAGATCCGGCCCGTCCTGCTCCATCGGGGCTGCGTTCTCCGTCGCAGCATCTGGCGCATGCACCTCAGCGTCCATCTCATGTAAAGGCTCGGCATCAAGCTCCTGTCTGCGCTCGGGCTCAGCAGCTGCACCAGCGTCGGCGCCGACATCGTTCATCATGTCGTCGAGTAAGTCGTCGGCAAGACGTCGGCGGCCACGCCGCGCGGCCGTCGAAGCTGCAGCCACTTCAGGAGTTTCTTGTGCCGATCGAGCATCGGTGGTTTGTCGCCCGCTTTGCCGGATCTTGGCCACAATCGAGGTCGGCAGCAAATCGTCCAGCGATGACGTGGACACATGCACAGGCTGCTCGGCGGCTTTGCTCTTTGCTTTCCTTGGACTGCGTAAGGTTGCAGCGGCTGAGGATTCTTCGCGAGCATCGGAAGCTGCAGTCGAGGCGGCCGCAGTCTTCTTCTTTGCCGGAGAGCTCCTGGGTGGCTTCTTTGGAGATGCCAGCAGCTGCTCAAGCCCCGTGCGGCGGGAGCGAGCTGGTGCCGCTGGCTGGGCAACAGGATCCTGTGAATGGGCGGCCGGGGCGGCGGCACCCACGACTGAGGAGTGGAACAAGGGCACCGACGGCGGAACAGTCTGGGATGGGCACTGGGGGGATGATGGCTCCGCAACCGGGCTCGAGACATCAACCGCGCCGCCATTGCGCGGTGCATCGAGGGGCTCCTGCTTGACCTCAACAAGCGGTTGCGTAAAGTCGGGTGCAGGTGGCTCAATCGGCATATCTCGTGCTGGCGCTGGCGGCGACTGATTTCGCGCTGGCTGTGGTGGAATGCGTTGCGTGTCCGCAAGCTGGCTCTCAAACACGGGTGGAGTGCGTGGGCGATCAGGTGCTTGCGTCGCGGCCGGAATCTGACCCTGTGTGTGGGCTGCGTTGGCGTGCCCCTCGACGACCGACTCGACCGACGTGTTGATGATGGCAATCGCAATCTGGTCGTGCGTGATGCTGTCGCAAGAGATCCTCGCTCGGATTGCGTCGGCCAGCGAGCCGAGCGCCGGGTCCTTTGGCGAGACGACAATGGCGCGCGGTGCATTGTCGATGATGCGGGACAGAGCTTCGATTTCGAGCTCGGAAAGCGCTGCGGGGTCTGCAAACTCGAACAGACTTGTGCGTCCGCTGCTGGCGGTCACGACGGCGTCCACCGCAGTCCTTTCGGCCTGAGAGAAGACGATAAAGTCGATGTTGCAGAAGAGCAGGCCGCGGCGCGGGTCGGGCAGGAACTGGGTCGGCCGCCACATGCGCATCTCTCCCGCGTCCGGAAGGAACCTGATTGTGGACGACGAATTAGCGCATGCTTGATGCAGTCCGGAAGCCATCAGACACGGCGCACTTTGCATGGTCGGGCATTGTGAACTGCATCGGATCAACGCCGTCAAACGCCCGGATCCACGCCTGCGTGATGATGGGCTTGGCGAGGCTGAGCGCCTTGACGACCTTGGCCGTCACCTGGAAAGTCTCCATGAGCAGATGCGTGCAGTCGCGGCCAAAGTCTGGCACAATCTTGATGTCTGTTGAGCACTCTTGTGATTAGCTGGCTTGCTATGCATCCGATACAGGTACGAGATTGTCGTGCGGCAACGGGCACGCACCGTACTGCGCGGCAACCGCTTGGATCTCGTTCCGTGCCCTGGTGCGCAGTCCAGATGTGCACACAACGACCTTTTCGCGCACGAGCCTGCTCGCGATGGCGGGGTCAGCACTGTGCCGGCGACATCTGGGTGCATCGGCGGCCAAAAGCTCCGCACCTGAACACAAAGACGTTGTTCTCGTTGCCGATGCGGAACGTCTGGCCGTGTGTCAGCCGCACAGGGGCGTTCTCGGCGATCTTGGCCGTGCCGACAAAGGTGCCGTATGTGGACTTCTTGTCCTCGATGGTGACGGCGGGCCAGGCTGCAACGTCGGCCTGCGAGGGCAGGACAGCCGTCCGCCCAGACAGCGCGTGCGAACGAGAGTGCGGTGCGTCAGCGATGCCGTCTTGGCAGCGACGCCCAGTTTATCCGCATTCCGCACCGACTCGGATGGCCTGGTCGGGGCAACGACGAGCACGGCATGCGTGCGGCTGACGTTGCGCCGCGCGAGCACGATATCGGTGTCTGCGGAGCCGTGTTCGCCGATGGAGTAGGGAGAGACACCCGTGCGGCGGATGCGGGCCAAGGCGGTCAGCACCGGCCTGTCGCTGCGCCTGTCGCTCTCGTGGGCCACCACGAACCTTTCCGTCCGATGGTCACGGACGAGCCTGGCTTGAGCCAAATCCGCGGGCCCTCTGCGTCGGGAGGCCAATGTCAGCTCCTGCGACGACGCATGGCCCTGCCGCGCTGTTCGCGGCGTGGGCGAGTAGGCGGCGGTGTGGGGCGGCGGCGTGCCTTGGTCCTGCCGCTCGAGAACCCACATTCCAGCCGAAGGCGACAAAGGCTCCGGCAGCCGAACCAGGCCTGCCTCGCCCTCAGGACCGGCGGCGACACGGCGCGGTCGGCGGGCGGTGACTCGGCGCGAGACACACGCCCATGGTGCGTGCCACAACGCACTGCTCGCACGGCCTGTCCCGAGGCATGCAATGTGACTGCGTCTCCCCAACGGACGGCGTCGCGACGCACCACGTCCTCGCGCGGCCACCCAGATCCTGTCGAGCTTCATGAGCATCATGATGCTCCGACCCCAGCGACGACGCGGGTGCGATGGCTCCAGCGCATCTGGCCGGCGCCGTATGCACGGCGATCCACGCGGGCCTCGCGTGCCCCAGCGGGCACAGCAGCCGCCATGCGCAGCTCCCGCGAGGATCCATGCGTGTGCCACCTGTCCTCGGTGGACGCCACCGGTTTCCCTTCGTCGTTGTTGTTGTTGCCAACAACAGCTGTTGTCACGACCACGCTCCCAACACACTCACCGCTTCCCGGCACGCACGCACAACGCATCCCATTTACTTGACCCCGTCCCACCTGCAGGGCCTGCTCTCGCTCCTCCGCAAGCTCAAGCGCTCCGACAAGGAGATCCGCATTCTGCTTCTCGGCCTCGACAACGCGGGCAAGACGTCGCTGCTCAAGCGGCTCGCGGGCGAGGACATCTCCGAGATCAAGCCCACGCAGGGATTTAATGTCAAGACCGTTCAGCAAGAGGGTATCAAGATGAACGTGTGGGATATCGGCGGGCAGCAGGCGATCCGGCCGTACTGGCGCAACTACTTTGAGAGCACGGACGTGCTGGTGCGTGCTTGCTTGTTTGTATTTCGGGGAGAGCGGCATGCGTGCTTCAAGTCAGGCCTGCTCGAGGAAGCTGATAGCGGCATATCGCGGGCCTGGGCTGCTCTTGTCCAGATCTACGTGGTCGACAGCTCCGACAAGCGCAGGCTCGAGGAGACGTGAGCAACAATCCCGCATCCATTGATTGGATTCCGCAAGGAGATACGGCTGACCCTTGCATCTGTTTGGCAGAGGCGACGAGCTCAGCACGTTGCTCACGGAGCAAAAGCTTGCGGCAGTGCCGCTAATTGTGTTTGCCAACAAGCAGGACCTGATGAATGCGCTCGCTGGCGACGAGGCAAGCCGCCTCGCGAGTCTGCCTTCCACACGCTCTACTCCTCAGATGCGCTGACTCGTGGGTTTCCATCGACCATGGCCACCAATAATGATCCCCTCCAGATTGCGGAAGGACTCAACCTCAACTCGATCCGCGACCGCACATGGCACATCCAGCCGTGCTCGGCCAAAACGGGCGACGGCGTGTCCGAGGGCATGGAGTGGGCCATTCAGGCCGCCCAAAAAAAGTGACAAGCGGAGCAGCGGAATGAAATCAGGCTTTGTCTCGGCACGCATCCGCTCGGTTCTAGACACTCTCGCGACCCAGCATCGCACTGTGCGACGCTGCATCGGATCACAGGCCGTAGCCAAAGCAAGCGCAACATAAGGGAGTGTCTTTTGCGAGATGCAGCAGGAAAGTGCGAACAGGCCGGATGGATTGGGCGGTTGGGCGTGTTGAAGTGCCGGACAAGGTGCGGCCAAAAAAAGCCAGGGCCAAGTGCTGCAGATGCAGGGGCAAAACGCTTGGCGGCAACGACATGTGTGGGTGTGTGGACGTGTGGTAGTTGGTTGAAAGTATCAGACAGACAGGCAGGCAGACAGGCAGACGTGTGGGAGGAACGGGCGAGATGCAGACGAGGCCGCTCGAAAAAGTGGCGGAGGTGGGACGAGGCAGGCGGGCGGGAAGCGGGTCGGGTGCGAAGGACGCCAGTACTCGCAGTCAAGGTTCGGTGTGGTGCTGTGGGATCTGCGAGGGTGCGGGCACGGATGTGTGCGACTGGGTGGGACGGAATCAGAGGCTCTTGGAATGGCGGTCCAACGCGGGCATGCAGGCGGCTGGCGGCCAAGTTTCTGCAACTGGTGTCTGTTTGGCTCCTGTGCGTTAAGCGGTTGTGCTTGCAGCAGATGGCTGGTGCGGCAGGGTCATTTTAGTGTAGGGCGGATCTGTCGGGGCCTGGGGTTGAAGGGACGGTCGGCTGGTTGCCAGGGCGTCGGGCGGCCCAGCAAGGCGGAGGAGTAGGAGCGTGGTGCATTGTCGATGGCACGGGCGGGCTAGGTCGCACAGCGGGTTTCACTCGATCAGGCTGATCAGCTCCTTGACAAACTGCAGTTGGTCGTGTCAGCCTCGGACGTTGCGCAGGAGCAGGCAACAATACGCAGCACGGATGCACGCATGGACCAGACAGGCCGCCAAGCATCGCCCACCTTGGCAATGTCGTACGACGAACTGGCAATCTTTTGCTTTAGCGTCTTACTCTGCGGCGAGGCGACCATGGCCTCGCCTAGCTCGTTGAGCCGGACATTGGCCACAGACAGCTCTTGTAAGATCGGCTCGCTGCTGTCGCGGAACGCGGCAGCTTGGGGCTTGCCGAGCGTGACCCGCGAGACGCGCACGAGGTTGTCGACAATACGCGTGATCGTGCCGACAGTGTCGATGAAATCTTGGCCAAACGACGACGACTGGCGCATTGCGAGAAGCAGTGACTGGATCGCCTGCACGATCAAGTCTGTCTGGCGCTCGAGGAACACCTTGAGCTCCTCGATGCCGTAGTTTTCGCCCTGAGCGTCACCCGCAGTCGGCTGCGCAGGGTTTGACTGGGCGGGCGGCCGCTCGATCGGGTTGGAAAGCCCGGTGTGGCGCTGGTAGATGTGCAGTAGCTCAACAATGGTCGCCGAGAGGTCGGCCGTGGCCGCCTCGAGGGACGAGACGGTGCCGCTGCTGAAATTCGTGGCCAGCTCCTTGGCGATTCCCATTTGGTTGGTGAGCGACATGGAGAGCTTGTTCTTGACGTCAATGAGCTCGCTGCGCTCGTAGTCGTCCAGGCCGCAGTCGGGGTTGTTCTCGTATGCCTCCGAGTCCTCGGTGATGCTGCGGCACGCAATCACGATTCCCTTCATGGCGACCAGCACGCTCGTCGGCGTCTCGCTCCTTCAGTCGGGCCCAGTCAGCGGAGCGCAGGTGTCTCGAGCAAATCCAGCAACAACGGCACGGCGCACCTGGACGCGCGGATGAGATCCGCGACGGCTGAACGGTAGGACTCGACAAACTGCATGCCAATAATGCCGGCGTCAATGATGTCGTCCTGTTCGTAGTCGATGTTGACGTTCTTGCGCATCTGGCCTGAGTACGAGGGCGGCGGCGCGTCGGCGTCGGGAGCGCCGCGGGACTGCGCGTCTTGCTGTCCGGAGCCGTTTCCGTAGCCGTTCTGGCGCGGTTGCTGCGACTTCTGAAGACCTGCAATCTGTTCGGGGCACGATGGATCAGAAAGCGCGCAGAGACAGGGCCTGGAGGTCATTGATACGCACCTCGTCGCGGAGTCGCCGGATGGTTTCCATCTGGATGTCATTCTGGTCCTTGAGTTCCTCGTTCTTTTTTGACAACGCCTTGATTTCTTCAAGGAGATTCGTTGCTTCTGAGCGAATGTCGGCCGCAATCTGGGTGCGTGCCATGCATGCGGAGCGCGGCCGAGTCAGCGCAGAATTCCAACGCGAAGCGAGGTCGTATGTTCCAGACCTGCTGCTGCTCGTTGTAGTCATCCTGTAGGCTCGCGTAGTCCTGACGGAGGTGCTGGTTGTCCGAGAACAAATCGTTGTACTTTTTGTCGAGCTCCTTGAACTTTTGCTGCTCCCGCTGTGTTGCGGCCTCTGCCTCTGCCAGACTCCTTGCGTGTGCGACACGCTCGTTCTGCACGCGCAATGCTGCTGTTAGAAGCTCTGCCATTGGATCGAGGGCGGGATCCAAAGTGAATGCGCACCTCAATCTGGTCCTCGAGCTCGGCGATGCGAACCTTGAGAGACTGAATCAGTGCCCGCGATGCATCGTCTGCGAGGTCAGGCTGGCCGCAACGTCAGCACGAAGGGGCGAAACCATACGGGGCATTTCGGGCGGCGCCTAGATGCGACGCACGTTGGACATCAAGTTGCCTAGGTCGGACATGAGAGTGTCAAGGGACGCCTTGCCGTCTGCCTGCAAGCGGCTTCCGTTGGCGAAGCCCTGGGACGCCAGTTGCTGCGACTGCTGCTGACGGAACATATCCATCTGGGGCGTTGCGGCGCGCGCAGGTGGAGGCCCCTGCTGGGGCGTGCCTGCGCGCGGCGGGCCGGCGGCCTGGCCAAGGAACTGCGGGGTGGCGGACCGCGGGGCACCGAGCTGCAGGGAGCACGTGTGTCAGCGGGTGTCCACGGGTTGGGCCGGTCGCGTGCACCGAGGGAGGGCTCCGCAG
>JADGIZ010000185.1:0-20693 GCA_027604665.1 Polyrhizophydium stewartii | reverse complement strand
CCCCCGCACGGCGGCTCGCCGCCTGCCTCGCCGCCCGCCCGCCTCACCGCCCGTGACCGCCGCTCTGGAATCGCGCTATCGCTGCCCCGCACGCGGTCCGTGCACGATGCCGCCCGATCTCCCGCATCGCCCCGACGCTCGCAGTGGGCGTGGATCGAAGCGTCCACCAAGGGCGCCGTGCTTCTCTTTGCATCCTCTGAGATCGAGCACTTCACCACCTCCACGCTCGGCCTGTCCAAGGCCGTCGGCGGCATCGTCGGTGGCATGGGCGGCGGCATCGCCCAGGTGCGGCCTTTCTCCGGCCGCAGTCGTCATGTACCCCCCGCCCTTTTGGCTAATCCATCTGCCGATCCTCGGATCTTGCGGCGCCACCACAAACGCCGCCTGCGCACGTCCCGCCCCAATTATCTGCACAGGCATACACCACCATGGGCTTCTGCACCTTCATGAAGACCGTCGAGGTCACGCGCCACAAGAACCCCGGCGCAGCCAAGTCAACCTGGGCCGTTGCCGCAGAGATCTTCCGCAAGGAGGGCATCCGCGGCATCAACAAGGGCGTCAACGCCGTCGCCCTTCGCCAATGCACCAACTGGGGCTCCCGCCTCGGCATCGCACGCATCACAGAGTCCACCATCACAGGCTTCCGCCCCGTCGAGCGCCGCGGCGAGCCTCTCTCGGTCGCCGAGCGCCTCTTCGCGTCCGTCGTCGGCGGTGCTCTCGCGTGCTGGAACCAACCCATCGAGGTCATCCGCGTCGAGATGCAGTCGCAGAAGCAGGATCCCTTGCGCCCGGCAAAGATGACCATTGCCTCCACCGCAAGGTGGATCTGGCAGACGTCGGGCATGCTCGGCTTCTACCGTGGCGTCACCCCGCGCATCGGACTCTCGGTCTATCTGACCGTGTGCATGGTCTTTGGCGGCGACCAGCTCAAGGCATGGGTAGCCCAGCAGCAAAAGAAATAAAACGCATCCCCACTTGCGTTCAGCTCTCTACATTCTGCATTGCGCGGCTTGGCAGCGTCCATCAGACGGCACATTCCAACAGCCCCGTCTCGCAGCCGAGAAGCGGCGGCACGCCGCCGCGGCCACTCAGCCAAAGTGCATCAGAACCTGCTTGGTCTTCTTGCCCTTCTTCTTGCCGCCGCTTGACGGTGCGCCGCGATCCGCATCCTCGTCGTCAGCAAATCCGCTGCTTGCACCGCCCGCCGCTTCGCCCCACGCGACTGGTGCGGGTGCCGCCGGCGCGGGCACGCCGCCACGCTGCGCGCGAAGCATCTCAACAGTCACTCGCTGCGGCTTGGCCGACTTTGGCAGGCTTGGGAATTCCTCGGCGCTCTTGATCTTGACGCCGGCCCCGCTGCTGTTGCTGTTGACACGGCCCGTGACCAGCGCCGCAATCGATACGGGTTGAACGGGCTGCACCACCGTGGGCGTCGGTGCGCTGCCGCTGGCCTCGCGCCGCATCGTCGGCGAGGTTGCCGGCCGCGTAAAGTTTGCAAAGGTAATGTCCGTCGTCGTGCGCGCGCCAGGAACCACGTTCTGCCACGCGCTCGAGCGCGAGTGTAAGATGGCCTGCCGCTGGCGCGATGCACTCGACTTGATCTGTAGAACACGCGCGTTGCTCGTCATGGATGATGGTAGCGGCGCTGACGCCTCAAATGGCTGACTCCCCCAAGCCGTGCTCGATGCAACAATAGGCACAACATTGTTTTCTTGCCGAACCTACCCATGCGTTCGGCGTCAGCCAGTGCATAGAGGCGGGAGTGCAGGCAACAAGGCGTAAAGCATGCCAAGTACGCACCTTGGCCTTGTAGTCGTTCCACGCGCGCAGCATCGCCTCCTTTTTGGGCATCGAACGGCGCATCGCCTCAAACTCGGAGAGCGAGATGCCCTTCTTCTTCTTCTTGCCCGCGTTAGCGCGGCCCGCCGCGGCGTCGCTCGCATCTGCGTCGCTTGCGCCTTCCTCAGGGAACGTGTCGATCAGGCGCATCCATACGCGGCCCGTCTCCTGCCGCGCATCCTCCAACAGCGGGCCGTGCTTGTCCACAAGCGTCAGCTTCGTAAACCCGTCAAGGAACTCGCTGGCCGAGATGCTGCTTTGGCGGAAGTCTCGCATCAGGCGCTTGAACTCGGTCGCGCTGGTCTGCGAAGTGCCAAACAGGCGCTGTAGACTGGCAACAATGTCCGGCTCGCCCTCAAGCGCAAGATCCCGCTCGAGCTTCTTCTTCTGCTGCTCCTGCAGGCCCGCAGTCGGGTTGCTCTGCCGGCCTTGTAGCGCCGCAGACTCCGCCGGTGTCGGAGACAGCATCGTGCCAAAGCCGCTTGCCGTCGCGGCAGCGAGGCGCGCGGCGGTTCGGGCAGGCGCCTGTGCCGGAGTCGGATCGACTAAGACTGGCGCAGCGGGCTCTGGGATGGCTGCGGGTGGCTGCGGCGGCGCGCTGGTCAGCGCTGTGCCGAACCCAGCCGGCACGTTGAAGCGCCTGGATCCGCGTCCGCGCTGGCCGTCCGAGTCGTCCGTCGAGTCGGCTGCGATGGGCGGGGTCGCAGCAGCTACGCCACCACGGCCCTGGCTCTGTCCTTGGCCCTGGCCTTGACCTTGGCGCCTGCCACCGCGGCCGCCGCGGCCGCCTTGATCCCGCTGCGCACCGCTCGCATTCGACTGCGATCCGCTGGGGCCGCCATAGTCGAAGTTCAGGACCACCTGCGCACCGCGCGCGCGAGTCTTGGAGCTGGCGTGCGCCTCGAGCTGGCCGGAACCACAGGCACAACCGTCAGCCAGCTCGATCGACCCGGTCGAGTCATCCGGCCGGCTGCACTGCCCACCTCGTGCGCCTTCAAGTCAATCTCCGAGTCAAAGACAACAAACTTCTTGTCGAGGCACTCGCGGTCTGTGCAGCGGAAGTGCTGCTCGCCAAAGTGCTCCTCGAGGCTGGGATAGTTGATGTAGTACTGGTTCTGAACGCCGCGGCGCACGCACAAAAAGCACTGCTCGTGCTTCTCGCGGCAGTGCTCAAAGAGCTCGTCCGCGCCATAGAAGCGGATGCGGCAGAAGCCGCACTCCGGGTGGCCCTTGAACGACGGGTCGTCCGGGTCGCCCTCGAGGTTGTGTCTGCGCAGGCTCTCGGAGGTGAAGAGCGTGTGCTCGTGCGTGAACACCTTCTTGAAGCGTGTGCACAGCTCGCTGTCGGCCGAGCGCGCGGTGCGTGTGAGCTGTGGGGCGATGCTCGTCGCAGCGCGCACATCAGCAAGCCTCGTACGCACCACATAAGCAAGTGGTGCTCTGTCTTGACGTGGTTCTTGAGCTCGCCCCAGCCGCCGGCGCAGAACTTGGGGCAGTCGGCCTCGGGGCAGTTGAAGCGCAGCAGCACCATGGTCTCGTCGTAGATCTGCGGCGTCTCAAAGTAGATCGATAAGCGCTCGTCCTTCTTGAGCACCGACAGGTCGAATGACTCGAACGGCTGTAAGCTCTTGGACCGAAACACAACCTTGTCGAGCTCGGTCTGGCGGGGCGGTGTCAGCAGCACTGCCAGGACGCCCAGGCGTGGTGCACGGCGCGGCCGGCAGCGAGCAGCAAGGCGCTTGGGGCAGCCTCCCTCCACGCACCTTGCACAAGGAGCAGTGCGGACGCTTGTACAGCGCACGCATTCGCAGCGAGCAGATATGGCAGACGTCGTGGTTGCACACGCCGACCGCACTCCAGACAATGGGCTCGGCGCAGATCACGCAGACCTCCTCGTCGTCGTCGCCGGCGCCTGCACGGGCCATGGCCGCAGCCGCAGCCGCAGCGGCGGCGCTCGCGACTGCGGCCGCTGCCTCCTGGACCGACGTCGCCGTCGGCTCCTGCTGATCTTTCCGGCCGCCTTGGCCGCGCCGGCCGCCGTCACCGCGCTGGCCCTGTGCCTGGCTGCCCGCATTGGCGCCGCCACCGCCTCTCGCGCTGCCGCCGCCGCCGCCATTGTTGTTGTTGTTGTTGCGCCGGCGGCCGCCCTGGCCCTGCCCGCGGCGCTGGCTCTGCTGTCTCTGCTCTCCGTCTGCCATGGCTGTTGGACTTTGAGGAATCGACTCTGACGACGCGATGCATTTATGTGCCTGTCCTCAGGTCGCGTGCTGCAGCCGGATTCTGGCCTTGGCCGTCCGCGCCCGCTTGGCGGGAGTCGGCTGCGGCGCAGCGCCAGAGGCCACGCCGGCAGCATCGTGCGGAGCCGTGTCAACCGCGGCCGCGGAGCGCTTGCGCGGCTTGGCCGATTGCGCGGCAGAGCGAGGCGCGGGCGGATCTGCGCCATCATTGCTGTTGCCATCATTGCCATTGTTGCCGTCGTTGCCGTCGTTGCCATCGTTGCCGTCTTTCCGCTCGTTGCTGGCAGTGCTTGCAGCGCTGCTACGGGCAGCGGGCCCAGGCGATTCAGATGGGCTGCCCTTGCGGCCAACTTCCGACGGCAGCATGGTACGTATTGCACGCTTCCACACGCGCATGCAATGGCTGTCGGTGCGACCCTCAAAGTGCTTGGCAATGAACGACCAGTTGCGCGACCCGTGCTGCTCAACCAGCCGCATCAGCTTCTCCATCTCGACCTCAGAGAAACTGCCGTTGCGCAGTTCTGGGTCGAGATTGTTGCAGTAGCGCTCGCGGCACTGGACCTGTGTGCGCTGCGGCAGCATCGTCTCGACTTGGCTCCAGTTGCGCCCAAAGATGCGCACAGCCTCGACCAGCATCTGCGGTGCAACGGCCAATCGCGCCGGTCAGAAAGGCGCGAGCAGCGAGACAGCGAGCACGGCGCACAAACCTCATCTTCCTCGGGACGCCAGCGCCCCTTGATCTTGCCAGGCGCAATCTTGAAGCGGTATCTTTGCAGGCATTGCTTTGGCGAGCGGCCGTTGAAGTACTGCGCGATTTGGACCCAGTCGCCGCCGCCCGTGCGCTCGACAACTTTGACAAGCAGCTCATCCTCCTTCGCCGTCCAGCCGCTGCAGAGCCGTGGGTCAGCAAGCTGCCGCCGTGCGAGGCAGCCCCGATATCAACAGCGTGCTGCTCACATGCCGCGGTAAAGGGGCTTGATCTGGCGGCGATATGCGCAATGGCACGCAAAGGCAACCCTGCAATTCTTTGGGCGGCGTCAGCGCCACGGCTCTCGATGCACTCGCACGGCAGGGCTGCCTTTTACCCCGTGCTTTGACGCAATCTCGACCCAATTGCGGCCGCCAAACTCGTCAATCACTTTCTCGAGATTGGCCAGCTCCTCCTTGTTGAACGGCTCATTGTTGATCAGGACGTGCAGCGACACGGTCCACAGCTGCCTGCAGTCAGCTGCCGTTTTGGTGCGCATCTGGATCGTGTGTGTCAGCCAACAGCGCCATGTACTCGCAGCCGGCACGCGACGGACACACCCGCCAGGCAATCTGGTTCCAATCAATGTCGATCACGTTCGTGCGCAGCTCCCACGGGGTCGCATTGATGGCGCCTGTCTCTGGATCAAACCTTTTGCAATTCGAGCTGTCAGAAGCAGCTTCAACAGCAAGCACGTCAGGAGAACACCCACATTTGCATCTGGTTCTGGCGGATGATCTCTCGTTCCAGCTGCACCCTCTCGCGGTTCGTCCCTAGATGCAGCAGGGAGTCAACTGCCAACGTTCGATGCGCCGCAGTGCATGCCAGTGCGTCGAGACGAGGCACGCACATTTCGAGTGATTGTATGCAATGTCGACCTTTGGAAAGTGCTCGTTGATGCCCCACAGATGCGCATCCGGAGGAGGGCCCTGCCGTTGACGCCGTCAGCATGCCAGCAACGCACGCATTGGTGAGCACCAGCACGACAACTCGCCTGCTTCATCTTGTTTACAAAGTACGGCGGCGAATGCACGATGCGGTATGTCTGGCGGCGCAGCTTCAGCAGCCGCTCCGAGAACATGTACCGCGCCTTGCGCCGAAGCGCGAGGATTTGCCGCTCCTCCTCGGCGAGCTGTTCCGCCTTCTTATCAAGCTGCGCCTGAAGCGACAGATTCATCTCCAGCAGCTGTTCAATCTGCTTGATTGCCAGGCGCACCGAAGCGTCTTGGGTGCTGGCCGACGGAGCGCCCCAAAACGTCTCGTCCGGCCGGCCTGATAGCGGCGTCTGACTCCCGCCCGCCATCGGCTGGGAAGCAGTGGCCGACTTGCGGCGCTCGACCAGCGGCGACTGGGTGCCCAGTTGATGCGACCCGGGCGTCTCGGGGGCGTTGCGCTGGCGGGATATGCTCAGGATCTGCGACACGAGGGTATGAGGGCTCGGCGCGCGGTTGCTGGGGTCGGCCGGCTGCGCCAGACGGTCGGCGGCCTGCGCAGGCAGATTCGGTGTGCAGGGGCCGTTCTGCAGCTGCGCTACGTTTCCGATCGATGCGGCCTCGGACAGGGCATGGATGACGGCGACGTCGCCGCCGTACTGGCCCATGTCCATCGCAAAGTGGCTCGCGCCAGGATCAAGGTGCCCGAGGGCAGGCGGGCGAGCTCCCGGCACCACCACTGGATCCGTCGCGGCGGCGGGCATCTGGGCGAGCGCCTGGATGGCCAGCGGCGGCATGACCAGCGGCGCGGCCGCGCCTGGGTTGCTTGCGCCAGCACGCATGTCCGCGAGCCCTGTCCGGTTTGGTGTCGTCAGCGGGGCTTGCTCGGGCGAGGCGCCAGGAGCACGCGGCAGCTCACGAGGGTCGGTGCCGGTGGCGCCGACGGCCGCAGCAGCAGCGGCCACGGCCACGGCAGCGGGGTTCTCGGGCAGGAATGCCTGTGGGACGCCCGGCCGCGACACGAGCGCCAGCACCTGCTCTACGAGCTCGAGGTCTGCGGCATCGACCGCCGACACTGCCGGCAGGCGGGCGGTGAGGCCGGTGCCGGGCTCCAGCGCCGCATGCACCAGAGGGCCGGTGGTGGCGTGCGCCATCGCCGCCTGTGGTCCGGCCCCGCCCGCCCAGCCGTCGGGGGCCAGGACCGTGGCCGCGGCGGCGGCGGCCTCGCTGGCTGCGCGGGACTCGCTGGCCTCGAGGCGGCCAGACATGTTCGCCGCAAAGTCGAGGATCGCCGCACAAACGCAAGGACGCCGAAGCACGGTGGCAAAGCCCCGGTGCTCAGCGGCCATACTTTATTGCCAGGTAATTGACGGGCTCAAACGTCGTGAGCATGCCGCGGGCCTCGGGCTCGAGGGCGGAGTCGTCCGGCACCGCGCCATCGCCATTAGCGCCTGCGCCGACGCCCTCGCCGAGAATGTCGCCCAGCAGCAGCGAGCGCAGGTTGGCCTCCATGAGCTTGGCCTGCTGCACGCTCGACTGGCGCTCGCGCAGGCCTTCGGAATCGGGGTGCAGTTGGATCTGTGCAAGAGTCAGCTCTTGAGGCCACGAGAGGCCGATGCTGCGATGGCGACAGTGGCATCAGGACCCACCGGCGTTGACAAGTAGCTGTGTGGCGCGGGCAACGGCGGAAAGTGCGCGGTCATCCAGCTGGGCCTCTGGCGCACGGCGAGCGAGTCTGCGATGGGAAGCGGCTTGGCAAAGAAGGGGTTGTTGGCCGTGGCCTCCCGCGGATCCGGCGGGTCGGGAAGCGAGATTGGCTTGAACAGAGGCTCGAGTGCCTCGACGTCCGGCTCATCCTTGTCGGCCATGGTCACGTCCCCACCATCTTTTGCTTCAACTCCGTCGTCCGCCGCTGGGTGGGTGTCTTGCGGTGCTGCGGCTGCATCTGGAGCATCGCCGGATTCAAAGTCGGGCAGATCCAGGTCGAGATCGGACCGCTGGCGCTTGGCCTGGACGGCCTCCCCGACTTTTTTACGTTGATCCTTGAGCGTCATTGCATATTCCTTGAGATCTGCGGCGGTTACGCCAAAGTAGGACAGCCCCAGGGCGATGTCCTGCAGACACGGCGTCGTGCGGCCATTGAGCTCTGCGTAGACACGCATTCTGCTGAAGACCTGCAGCATGTCTGGCGAGGGGCATCAGCGTGCGCCAGCGTATTCGCAACATATGCTGGCGTGGCTCACAGTGGTGCATGTTCGAGTCCAGCTCGACGAGCGCAGCGTGCTGGGCGGACGAGAAGCCCGCTGCCCGTACAAGGCGAGCGCACGCCGCCTGCATCGTCTCGCGCACGAGGCTGCCGCCGAGTGGCAGCACGGATTGGCGACCTGGCGCGGACGCACGTTCTTCGGCCGCAGCAACTGCAGCAGCGGCTGCTGCTGCTGTGGCTGCGGCGGCACTGGCGGACACGGCGGCAGGCATGTGCGCGGGCGGCTGCGTGTGGACGGGCGGCTGCAACTGGGCCGCGTGCTGGTCGAGCTCGGGCCCTGCAGCGAGGGGCTGCAGGCTCTGAAGCTGGTGCGCGGCGGCATCAAGGTACCCTCCGGCGAGCGAGACGGGCACGGGCACCGGCACGGGCACCGGCACGGGCACGGGCACGGGCGCCGAGAGCCGCGGCAGCTCAGAGCCTGCCGTTGGCAACATGGCGGGCAACGGACATGTCAGCGTGAAATCACGCACCCGGCTGCGGTCCGCGTGCGTTCCGCGAGCCGCGCTGCACCGCAGGCGAGAAGGTGCTCCGCCGCCGCGGCCGGCGGCCCCCGCACGCCGCGACGGCCCGCTGACGCCGGATCTGCGACCACCAGCGCAAGCAGCGCCCCTGCACCGCAGCGACCCGCCCGCCTCTTCCCCGGCGCCCCGACCCCACTCCGCCGCGCGGCATGTCGACACTCGCGCCCGTGACGCTCGCTGGCGACGCTGCGGCCAAGCAGCGCATCGCCATTGCGCTGTGGAACTACGATGCGCAGGAGGTCCGCACCGCCCGCTGCCGCCTGCCCCTCCCCGCCTGCTGCGCTCGTGCGCCGGCCGCCGGCTTCCGCCTGCGCCGCCGCGTCGCGCTCTGGCCCCGCGTCGGTGGCGACGGGCCAGGGGCCGCGAGCCTGCCGCGCCGCTGTCGGGCAGCGACCCATGGCTCCGCGACAGACGCCCGGCGCTCGGCACCAGCCACCCGCAGCCGTGCCTCGATGCCCGCAATCCACGCTGACTCTGCGCACGCCGCCACCGCCGTCGCCGCCGCGCAGGACAACGAGCTGTCGTTTGTTGCCGGCGACCGCATCGTCGTCACCGAGTTCTGCAACGAGGACTGGTACGAGGGCACCATCGGCACCGCAGCCGGCTTCTTCCCGGCCAACCACGTCCGCGTCCTGCCAGAAGGTGCCCCCGTGCGCTGTGGTGGTGTCTGCCGGCCTCGCTCGAAGCTGATGCTCCCGCAACGGCAGCATCGTCGGTCGGCGTCGAGCACCCAAAGTCTGTCTCATCGGCCTCCCCCACCAAAGCGACGGCGTCCACGGCCTCGTCACCAGCCGCCACGGCTGCTGGCGCCTCCGCCCAGCAGCACAACGGAAGTCCCGTGCTCGGGGCCGTGGACGGCTCCCGCCGCCAGAACGTGAGACGACCGGTGCATCGCCCTGCCGCGCCAATCTCCCCAGATCTGAGCGGATGAGCCGGATCCAGGGATCGCGCCGGATGCTGACCACATCGGCTTTCCGACTCGCATGCGCAGGCATCCGCCTTTAGCGGCTTGGCTGTCGGACGAACCCTCGACGACGACAATGCCGATAGCGAGCCCGCAGACGACGTCGAGAATGCGTCCGAGGAAAATCTTGCAGAGGACTCGTGGAACATCGTCACCACCGAAGACGGCCAGACGTACTACTGGAACTCGGCCACCGGCGAGACATCGTGGGACCCGCCGTTCGGCGACACCCCGGGCAGCTCATTCGACAACCTCAATCTCTATGACGAGGGTCGGCCGTCGGTCGACGCCGAGACCAAGAAGGAGGCTCGTAGTCGCCATTGTAATGGCTTGGTCGCTCTGCGCATCCCGGCTGACATGCGCATCTTCGCTGCAGCACGACGCCCACGCCGCCGCCGCCGCCGCCGCCGTGCGGCCGCCGTCCCGGAACGATCAAATTGCGCAGCCGCCCGCCCCACCGCCGCCCCCCGCGCTGGATGCGGCAGCTGGTCGCGAAGTCGCGACAACGCCCACAGCCCTGGCGCGCATCGAGATGGTGCCGCCCGAGCTGATTCGCAAGGAGGGCTGGCTGGCGTACAAGGCGCGCAAGGAGTTTGGTGGCGTCGATCCCAAGCGTGCGCACTCGTGGCACAACCACTGGGCCATCGTATGCGTAGGCTATCTCGTGTTTTACAAGGACGAGCCCAGCAAGCTCAAGAAGGTGCCTCCGGGTGCCTGTCGAGGTCTGGCTCGCCATCGCTGCTGACGCGTCGGTTCATGTGTGCGCTTTTGGGCTATCAGCGCTCCGAAAAGACGCCCGTGGTTCCATCGCTCGTTGTTACGCTCGACGCCATCACGCTCAATCGCGAAAAGGATCCCAAGAAGAAGCCCGTGTTCACGCTGCACACGCGCAGCGGTGCCATATGGGCGCTGCAACCGCAGAACGAGTCAGAGGTCAGCGAGTGGATGACTACCATCTCCGAGGCAACCAAGGAGGCCTCGACTGCCGCAGAGGTGCGCTTGTGCTTGAGCTTGGAGCTGCGACATTTTCGTACCCGCTTCCTGACGCATTCTGTCCCTGTCAGTACGAGAACGTGATGGTCAAGTTGTTCACCAGGCCGGCCGCCGAAGAGCCAAAGGTGGACCCGAGCTCCAAGAAGAAAGGTGCGCCGCGCAATTCTGGAGTTGGATGTGCGGCATACGCTCACCGTCCACGCAGTCGACGATAAGAAGCTGCCCAAGCAGGACTCCAAGAAGAAGGAGCGCATCTCGGTTGCAGAGTCCGAGGAGGCCGACATCTCGACCAACAAGACAAAAATCAAATCAAAGCTTAACGCATTCTTCAAACGGGTGAGCGATCCGCCTGCCTTGCGCTGGAACGCGAGGCATCGAAGAAAGCGGTTACTGAAGCGCAACTGCCAACTATGGCGCAGCAACAGGAAAAAGACACTCCGGCGTCTCGCGACTCGGACAAGAAGGACGACGTCTTGCCAGATGGTGAGGCATTTGGGGTCGTTGTGCTTCGTGAGGCTCTGTTTTTCTCGTGCTTGCTGACCGAAAAATACCGCGCAGATGCAACGTTTGGCGGGTTCCTCGAACTACAAGCGGCGAAAGAAAGTCGCAACGTGCCCCTTTTTGTCGAAAAGTGCATCCAGTCGATTGATGACCGAGGCATGCCGCACTTGCATAACTTTGTACAAGCTGTGTGCGTAACGTGCTGACGCGCGTGTTCCCGGCGCAGGCCTCACATCCCAGGGAATCTATCGGTTGTCGGGAAACGCAGCCACAATCCAGCGCATCAAGCTGCAAATCAATCAAAGTCGGTGAAAGACACTGGGTGCTGTCCCGTACACCAGGATGGCGGCTTGGAGTCCTGACAGACTGGCGCCTTCGCAGACAACTTTGCCGAGCTGGACGACGAGGCGCTGGATCTGAACGTCGTTTCTGGACTACTCAAGCGTGAGAGCACTGGGTGTTCTTGCGCAGTCAGCGTTGACACGCTTGCTGATGCGGGCCGGATGTGCAGTGTACTTTCGCGAGTTGAGGGACCCGCTGATTCCGTTTACGTTTTACGATCGATTCATTGCGTGCATGAGTCAGTGTTATCGCCGGTATTTATCCACCAGTGTTGCGCTTTTGTGCTGACCGCTACACAGGACTTGATGACTACAACGAGCGTCTGATTGAGATCAAAAATCTCGTACAGGGGCTACCGAAAATCCATTACGATGTGCTCGAGTTTCTGATGAGGCATCTCGTGCGCGTTGCGGCGCAAAGCGAGATCAACAAGATGGAGCCGTCGAACCTCGCAATTGTGTTTGGGTGCGATGCGACCATGCGACACATGCTTTGTGTGGCGGACGGTGGCGGCTGACAACCCTGATCCAGACCCACGATCGTGCGCGTGCTGTCGTCGGGCAACGACGACATGCAGGCCGCATACGCAAACATGATGAACATGTCGTTCCAGAATGCGTTGGTCGAGGCCATCATCATCCAGACAGAGTGGATTTTCGATGGAAACCCCAACTGATGGCAGGCGCAACTCCACTCCTCCACAGCTGCATCAGCAACGCCCCCTGCTCCCCCGCCTTCTCCCAAGCACCGCGCACCGCGCTCTGGTGTTGCCGGTCCTCCCCAGCCCGCCTTTGCCCTCTATGGGCGCCTTCAATGACATTATCGGAAACACCTACCCCAGCGTGTTTATGAGTCCAAGTACACTCGATGGATTTGCATCACCGCCCTGTATTCCATATCATCATCTCTGTCTGCAGCACGCGGGTCATGCAAACGAGCGGTACTGCCAACCCTGCTTGCGGTGCCTCTGGTCGTACCACTTGCGGGCCTCGTCGGCCCAAAAGACAATGCTCGTGACTGCGACGATGAAGGCCCAGTCGTTGAGCGAGAGCGCGGCAGTTTGGAAGACGCCCTGCAGCATGGGCAAGTTGACGACGAGCACCTGCCCGAGCACGCAGGCGGACACGGCGTACATGTACATGCGGTTGGTCGTCAAGCCGACTTGGTTGATCAGGCGTGTGGCCGATCGGCAGCTGAGCGAGTTCCACATGTCGAACATGACAAAGCAAGTGAATGTCTTGGCGGCTTGTGTCAGCATGCGAGAACAGCCAGCGGGGATTCAGACCGCACCGTCGCCGACCCACCATGGTGCGACCGCGTGTGGTCACGAGGCCTTCCTTGAGCTCCGAGACGTACACGAGCAGCGTCCCGACGACGATGATGGCTGCGTTCGTGAGGATGCGCGACACGAGACCCCGCGTGACGATCGGCTCGTCCTTGTGGCGCGGCGGCTCCCTCATGATCTCGGGGCTCGCTGCCTCGACGCCGAGTGACTGCGCCACGGGGCCGTCGCAGATGATGTCTTGCCGAATCGCACTCGTCAGCCGCGCAAGCTCGAAAGCACAGGCAATGCCCAAACCATCCCAAACACTTACTGATCCACAGGATCTGCATGGCGTTGAGCGGCGTCTCGAGGCCGATAAACGTCGATAGCGCAATGATGGCGAGGGCAGAGACGCTTGTACTGAGCTGGAAGCACAGAAAGTGCTGGATGTTCCGGAAGATGTTCTTGCCCTCCTCGATCGCATGCACGACCGTGTCTGCAGTAATGGGCATGCGCGCGTAAGCTGCCGCTACTGCTGTGACAGACAGCTGCAATCGGCGCAGGAGCAGGCCCACCCACCAAGGTCGTCGTTGACGAGAATCATGTCGGCGGCTTCCTTGGCGACATCGGTGCCGTGTTTCCCCATGGAGATGCCAATGTCCTGCCGCAGAGTCACACAGATTAGCAGACCAATTCCAACCCTCTGCTGGCATTGTCAAGGTTCTCACAGCAAGCTTCAGTGCCGGCGCATCGTTGACTGGATTGTCATTGGCAAGACAGGCGAGTCAGCCGACCAGATCAATGATTGTGTGGCAACAGCCGAAAAGCGGCTCACCGCCGTCGCCCGTCATGGCAACGATCGCGCCAGCAGCTTGGAAGGCGCGAATGATGGCGAGCTTGTGCGCAGGCGTCATGCGGTAGAAAACCGAGATGTTGTTGATGCGCTGCATGAGGTCAATTTCGCGCGCTGTGTCCATCTCGGACCCAGATACGACAGAGCCGGGCGGCGCGGGGATGCCGAGCTGGGTCGCGATGGCCTTGGCGGTTCCCTCTGCAAGATCACACGTCAGCACGCGGGCTTTACGATCGAGAGCAGCGTGGCTGCACGGCGACGCTCACCCGAGTCGCCCGTCAGCATCACGATTCGGACGCCGGATTCCATGAGCCTGCGGATGGTATCTGTGATTCCGGGCCTCAGTGGGTCGCACATGGCCGCAAGTCCCACAAAGATGAGATCGTTTGGCGACGAGCCAAAGGCGAAGGCGAGCACGCGGAGTCCAGAGTGCGACAGCTTGTGCTCCTGCGCCTTGAGCTCTTGGCGGCGCTGCGCGTCGAGTTCGACAGACTCGTGATCGGACACGTAGTAGCGATTGCACGCTTCCAGAACGGGCTCTAGGGCACCCTTGACGTAGAAGAACGAGGTGCGGTCGCTCGTCGATTGCGACTCGACCGACATCCACTTGCGGTCGGCGTTGAACGGGATCTCCGAGACGCGGTGCTCCGCCTGCAGCGTGGAGAGCGACGGACCAATGGCATCAGCGCTCTCTGGAGTTGCATCTGAGACACGTGCGATCCGAAGCAGGTGCCTACCGCGCGGCAGTCGGTTAAATTGAGTTTTGCAAGGAGCTCGAGAATGGCAACCTCGCTGGGTTGGCCGACCATCTTGCCGGCCTGATCCGCGTGCGCGTTGTTGCAGATGTTGGCTGTCGCAGCGCGCCATGTCAGCAACCGCTTTAAATGGCGTCTTGCAGACAAATGAAAGCACGACTCACCGACGCGCAGCAGCTGCACAATAGGCGGAGTGCGCACGCTGACGGGGTCGACCTTGTGCTCGACGTTGATGGGCACGCTTTGCGCGAGCGTGTAAAGCTGAACGATTTGCATCTTGTTCATCGTCAGGGTGCCTGTTTTGTCGACGCAGAGCACGTTCACCGAGCCCAGAGACTCGACCGAGGGCATCTTCTTGATGATGGCGTGTCGGGCGGCCATGCGTAAGACGCCCAAGGCGAGCGTGACGGTCACGACAATGGGCAGGCCCTCTGGGATCGCTGCGACAGCCAGGCTGACGCTGACGGTGAACATCTCGAGCCAGTTGCGGCCTTGGATCAGGCCCATGACCATGATGACGCCAATCATCACAAAAGAGGCGCCGGAGAGCTGCTTGCCGAGCGTGTCCATCTTGGCCTGCAGCGGCGTCTTGCGCGTTTCGACCTGCACGGCAAGCACGTCAGCTCGAGGCCGGCGCGGCTGCAGGGGCGAGGCTGCCACAAACCTCCTTCATCATGCTGAAGACGACGCCAAACTCGGTTTCCTTTCCGGTTGCAATCACGATGCCCTTGCCGTGTCCTGGAGGACGCAGCTGGGTCAGCCTCGGCACTCGGATCCAAAGCTACGAGACGCCGGTGTTTTCGAATACACCCACCGTTCCGCACGAGCGTGCCCATGAACGCAATGTTCTTGCGCTCCGTGAGCGGGATGGGGCCGCCACGGGCATGCAGCGTGTCCACGGCCTTGCGCGCGGGCTCGTTTTCGCCCGTGAGGCTGGACTCGTCGATCTCGAGGTGGACGGCTTCCATGAGGCGCACGTCGGCGGGCACGCGGTCGCCGCGCTCGAAAACAACAATGTCGCCGGGCACCAGATCGCTCGCAAGCGCGTCGGTGATGTGGCCGCCGCGCAGGACACGGCAGTGGGGCGGCGCGAGCTTGTTGAGGGCCTCGAGCGACTTTTCCGACTGGTACTCTTGCACAAACGCAACCGTCAGGACAATCACGATTGCCTGGGAGCAGGCGGCCGGCGATGCATGGGTCGGGGGGGGGAGGCGGCCGGCAACGTGGAGGTGGCGCGGCGTGCGAGCGACTGTCAGCCGCCGCAGTGGCGCGGTGCGGCGCATTCAGCCGGTCGCACTCACGAGCGTGATGCTGATAGCGTCGTGGATGTTGCCGAGCATCAGCGAGACAAGCGCTGAGCCGAGCAGCAGCAGGATGAGCGGGTTCTGGAACTGCTCGACGAACTTGGCGAGCAGCGACTCGGCCTCGTCGGCAACGAGCTCGTTTGCGCCGTGCTCGGCGCGGCGCCGCAAAACCTGCGCAGTGTCGAGGCCGGCCGTGCCGAGCACGTCAAGGCGCTCAAAGGACTCCTGGATCGTGCAGCGGGCGAAGATGGCCGAGAGCGAGCGGGCCGAGCGGGCGCCGTCGCCGCCGCCACCGTGGTGGTCGTCGTCTATGCTGATACCCAAGGCGCCAGCAGGTCCAAGCAGCGAGGCGCGCTCCGACTCGGCGGGCTGGCCGAGCGCGGCAGACACCGAGCTCGCGCCCGCGGGCGACGCGGCGGGCGGCTGCTGCTGCAACGGCTGCTGCGCGGGCCTGCCGAGGGCAGGGCCGGTGCGCGCAGCCGAGGCGGCTGCAGACGCCGGCACGGGTCCCAGGGACCGAGGTGGCGAAGCGAACGGCGAGTGCGGGCGGTGGTGCTGCGGCAGATGCGACGACGGCGCCGACCCGTCGGGCAGCTGCTGCGGCGGCTGCTGCGGCTGCTGCGGCTGCGCGGGGCGGCCCGGCACCGCGGCCGCCGCATGCGGCGCCGGTCCGCGCCAGTGCCCGAGCCCGTCCCCGCGGCCGCCGGAATCTGCGCTTGCCATTTCCGCGAGGAACCGCGACCGGCCTCCTGTCCCGGCCTCATGTCGCTCGCCGCGCAGCCCGAGCCCGTAGCCGCGCTGGCGATCCCGCGCTACGAGGAGCGCGAGGCTCCGACCAAGCACGTCGCCTACGAGGTCGTGCTGCGCGGGCCCGTGCGCTCGTGGTCCGTCTGGCGCCGCTACTCGGAGTTCGAGGCCCTGCACCGCGAGCTCGTTGCGCTCTACCCCGACCACCCGCCGCCGCAGCAGCTGCCCGCAAAGTCGCTGGCGCTCTCGACCGCCCTCGCCACGCTCGGGCTGGGGCTCGCGGCGGACCCGGCCAAGATCGAGGCGCGCCGCGCGGGCCTCGAGCAGTACCTGCTCTCGCTGCTCAAGGCCCGCGATGCGCGATGGCGACGCAGCATCGCCTGGCAGCAGTTCCTGGCCATCCCAGAGTCGCTACGTCCGGCTGCACTGGCTTCGGCGCCTGCTTCAGGCTCGGCATCGCAGCGGCAGCCTGCTGCCGGAAGCGACGCATCGCCCGCCGCCTCGGATCTCACCGCGAGGCTCGCGGACATGAGCGCCCGTCCCGCCGGCGGCAGCATCGGTGCCGACGTTTGGATCGACGACCTGCGGCAACTGCAGGCCCTGGTCACGGACATCAAGGCCGAGCTGAATGCCCGCGCCCGCGCAGCAGAGACTGGCAACGTGGCGCTGGCGCAGTCCAAGAGCGCGCATCTGCGCAAGGCCGTTGGCGTCGCCGCCGAGCGCCTGAACGCCCTCGACACGGCACTGCTCGCAGCCGAGGCTGCCCTGCGGTCGTCGCCACAGGGTGCACCGCAGCCCGGCCGAGATCCAACGACGCATACATCCAAGGGCGAGGTCCGCCGCCGTCAGGATCTGCTCGCCAACCTCAAGGAGGACGTAGCGCAGGTCACCAAGGCCGCCTGGAGCACGCCAGCCGCACCGCAGCGTGCTGCCCGCGAGTCGGCCGAGAGGCAGCAGCTCATGGGCACGCAGTCGCTTACAGCGCGGCCAGGTGCGGCCGCGGCGAGGTCGTCGCGCAAGTTTGGCAACACGACGCTGCCCGAAGAGACAGAGGAAACACGCCCACTCGACAACGAAGGGTTGCTGCAGCTGCAGCGCGCCACGCTCGACCAGCAAGAGACCGAGCTCGACTCTCTTGCCTCCATCATCCAGCGCCAGCGGCAGATTGGCCTTCAGATTGGCCAGGAGTTGGACTTGCAGAACCAGCTTCTGGAAGAGCTCGATACCTCGGTGGGTCGTGTCGAAACGCACCTCAAGACGTCCGACAAGAAGCTCGGCCGGTTGCTTGGGAAGTAGTAAAGCCGACTGTGAAGAAGCTCTCCGCGTTGTTTGATGATGGTGCGGGCATTCATACCCCGCAGCTCTACTGCGCTGTCGTACGCGGGATAATTGAGGCCATTGTGAGCATTCGTCTACTTCAGCGTTTGTGATTGTCTGAGATACTGCTCGAGCGTGTCCATGCGAAACGGGTCGATGTCGATGACGACTGCAGCCAGACCACTGACATCGCAAGGCGACGAGCAAGGTTGGATCAAAATGGTCGAAAAACGAGTGTTGGACATTGCATTCCAGCTTTACTCTATCAACACACAACCACCCAAGCAGCTCGATGGGCGGAGCGTCGGCCGTCACATTGCAGCACTTTCCAGTATACCAGCTGCCACTCGAGTAGAGAAAGCGACAACGTTGTTTGTGCGCTTCCCGCCGCAGAAGTGAGGGAATTGACGCCCTCAGCAGAATGCTCAGCCCCGTGGACAGCGTTGCCATGATTGTTGCTAAGCGGCGCTTTGAGCTGCACCTCGCGAGGATCGAGCCCAAGCACTTCTGCACTGCGTATCATTCCATGCCACATGCCCTCTCCGACACTTCGCCCACCGAGCGCCATGCCGGCAACTCGCAAATTTCGACAATATCCAATGCACCAGAGGGTTCGTCGGAGCTGGGCTCTGCCGCCTCTCTGTGTGTCTGCTGGCCGCAGAGCCTCGCACGGCCTCGCAGCGCCTTGTCTGGATGCTGCATGGGATTGCGACTTGCTCGGAAGCCGCTGCTCGAGCCAGATCTGCTCAAGCCGGATCTGCACGGTGGCGGTGCTCGCCCGCCCGCTCGGCGTGCAGCGGGAAGCACACGGATGCCAGCCACGCTGCCACCCGCTGCCCTCGAGTCGCGCCAATTCACGCCGAATGCAGTCGTGCGGTTGCATCCAAGCGCACGACGCAGCCATCATGCCCGGGGCGGCCTTGCGCCGCGATCTGGCTGCCACAGCATCTGCATCCGCAAGCCCGCCATTGGAGTCGGCCGGCTCGATCTGGCTCGCCAGATGCGCTTGGTGTGCACGAGCCCAAAACACCGATGCCTGCAGCGACGCATTGTGCGTGAGACTGCGTGGGGGACACCAAGCACGGCACCATGCCGCCGTGTTTCCCATGGCACGGCAGACCGTGCGGTGCGCCATTCCCCTCCATCTGATCCTTCCCGCCTCTGGTGCCAGTCTCGCGGCCAGCGACGACCGCGGCACGCCGCGGCGACCACGCCGCAACAAGCAGCCTGCCGGTGCTGCGACCAGTCGCTCTCTCGGGCGTGATCATGCGCTTGGGGAACTCTGGAAGTCCGCTGTCGCCTGCCCACTCGATCGACGACGTTCGGTTGCACCCAACGGACGGCCGGCACCAACCGACCCAGACTCGCAGACAGCCGGCCGCCTCACCTTGCCGCCGGCGACGCTGCGCTGCGCCTTCGGCTCTCGCCGCACCGTGTGGGTGGCCACGCCTGCGCACACTCCTGTGGCCCGCAGGCGGTCTCTCTGACTCGACTCGGCGCTCTGACGCCCGCCGGCGTGGTCGTTGCTCTGGTGTCAGCGAGCCGTGCATCGGATTCCGAGGCACCGACCTCTCGGGGCATTCGGCCAAAGATCCATCGTTGTGACCGTCCCAACAAGATGTGCGGGCAAGTCCGACCAGAAAGGCGCCAGCTCGAGCGTATGCCACCGGATTGAGCGTGACAGACATGCACAGGTTCCTGGATTTCTCTAGCGAGGCCGAGCCCGTCGTCCGAGGCACTGGACATGCAGCAACATCAAAAATGATGTAATTCATTGGACATGAAATATAAAGAGAGAGCGAGAGAGCGAGAGCAACACGCACAAGCCAAGATTGAAGTTGGAGGGGGTGCGAGATTGTGGAACATGATAAACCAAAAAGGAAAGACAAACTTGGCGAGGACAGAGTCGGGTGATGGGTGAGGGTGAAAAGGATGGTGGGAGAGGGTGTGAATCGGTCGGATGTCGGGGGGAAGGTGGCATGGCAGCCGAATTTGTCGGTCGGAATGAAAAAAAAAAGGCACAAGGCGGTGAGCTCAGAAGGAACGAGCAAGAAAAGCGACAGGGAAAGGCAGAGAGGGGCAAGAAGGAAAGGCGCTAAAAGCAGTCTAGGTCAGGCGGAGGGTTGCGGGCGGCCATTGTATCGCTTAGGATCAACATGAGAAAGAGTGAGGCAAAGAATCTTGTAAAGGTTGGAAGAGAGAGAGGGACAGAAACGCACAAAGCTGCAGCGCGCAGCCGAGATCGCATCACATGCCGTGCGCCGAGTTGTGTGCATACGTCGGGCGCAGGGCCATGCCGAAGCGGTTGTCAAAGGTGTCCTCGTCCATGTCGCCCGAGGAGCCAGAGTTGGGTTCCGAAGTCAGGGCAGAGGCGTACGCGTGCTGGAAGTGGGCGTCCGAGGACGGGTCGGCCGCAAAGCCGGCGGCGAGCTGGCCGTCGGCGTCGAGCGACTGGGCGGCGGAGCCGAGCAGCGCCTTGCCGTGGATCTTGGCCTCGGTCTCGAGGTGGCGCTTGAGGCCGTCGGATCGGGCAAAGGTCAGCGAGCAGTGCGGGCACGTGTGCGGGCGGACCGAGGTGTGGAGCGAGCGGACGTGGCGTTGCAGGTCGTGCTTGCGCACAAAGGTTGCATGGCACGAGTGGCACTCGAACGGCCGCTCCATGGTGTGGCAGCGCAGATGGCTCTGCAGGTTGTACTTGCGCGTGAAGGTCTTGAGACACTGCGGGCAGGCAAACAGCTTGACCGCCCTGGCGTCGTCGCCCTCGGATGCCTCGTGGATATCCGGGGCGGGGCCGGCGGACAGGGCTGGGGCCGAAGCCTGCGGCCTTGCCGAGGCTGGGGCTTGCGGCGCGGCTTGGGTTGGGGCGGCCGCCTGGAGCGGGGCTTGCACAGCCGCGCCTTGGGCGGACGACGTGCCCGACGCGACGTGCCACTTGAACTTGCGCGGCGGGTAGTCGCCAAAGTCGTCGTCTTCGGGCAGCGGGCGCTCGAGGAACTGCTGCTGCTGCTGGTTGTGGTGCTGCTGGTTGTGGTGCTGCTGGTTGTGGTGCTGCTGGTTGTGGTGGTGGTGGTGCTGCGGATAGTCGAAGGCGGTGCGGTGGAGGTGCGGGC